>JASTWF010001629.1:0-68954 GCA_030390025.1 Squalus acanthias | reverse complement strand
CAACCGTTCCCACACCTCCAACCGTTCCCAGACCACCAACCGTTCCCACACCACCAACCGTTCCCAGACCACCAACCGTTCCCACACCACCAACCGTTCCCACACCTCCAACCGTTCCCACACCTCCAACCGTTCCCACACCTCCAACAGCTCCCACACCTCCAACCGTTCCCAGACCACCAACCATTCCCACACCACCAACTGTTCAAACACCACCAACCGTTCTCACACCACCAACCGTTCCCAGACCACCAACCGTTCCCTCACCACCAACAGTTCCCAGACCACCAACCGTTCACACACCACCAACCGTTCCCTCACCACCAACCGTTCCCAGACCACCAACCGTTCCCAGACCACCAACCGTTCTCACACCACCAACCGTTCCCTCACCACCAACCGTTCCCACACCACCAACCGTTCCCACACCACCAACTGTTCCCACACCACCAACCGTTCTCACACCACCAACCGTTCCCAGACCACCAACCGTTCTCACACCACCAACCGTTCCCAGACCACCAACCGTTCTAACACCACCAACCGTTCCCAGACCACTAACCGTTCCCACACCACCAACCGTTCCCACACCACCAACCGTTCCCACACCACCAACCGTTCCCAGACCACCAACCGTTCCCACACCACCAACCGTTCCCACACCACCAACCGTTCCCACACCACCAACCGTTCCCACACCACCAACCGTTCCCACACCACCAACCATTCCCAGACCACCAACCGTTCCCAGACCACCAACCGTTCCCACACCACCAACCGTTCCCAGACCACCAACCGTTCCCACACCTCCAACCGTTCCCACACCACCAACCGTTCCCACACCACCAACCGTTCCCACACCACCAACCGTTCCCAGACCACCAACCGTTCCCAGACCACCAACCGTTCTCACACCACCAACCGTTCCCACACCACCAACCGTTCCCACACCACCAACTGTTCCCACACCACCAACCGTTCCCACACCTCCAACCGTTCCCTCACCACCAACCGTTCCCACACCACCAACCGTTCCCACACCACCAACCGTTCCCACACCACCAACCGTTCTCACACCACCAACCGTTCCCAGACCACCAACTGTTCCCACACCACCAACCGTTCCCACACCACCAACCGTTCCCACACCATCAACCGTTCCCAGACCACCAACCATTCCCAAACCACCAACCGTTCCCACACCTCCAACCGTTCCCACAACTCCAACCGTTCCCACACCTCCAACCGTTCCCACACCTCCAACCGTTCCCAGACCACCAACCGTTCCCACACCACCAACCGTTCCCAGACCACCAACCGTTCCCACACCACCAACCGTTCCCACACCTCCAACCGTTCCCACACCTCCAACCGTTCCCACACCTCCAACAGCTCCCACACCTCCAACCGTTCCCAGACCACCAACCATTCCCACACCACCAACTGTTCAAACACCACCAACCGTTCTCACACCACCAACCGTTCCCAGACCACCAACCGTTCCCTCACCACCAACAGTTCCCAGACCACCAACCGTTCCCACACCACCAACCGTTCCCTCACCACCAACCGTTCCCAGACCACCAACCGTTCCCAGACCACCAACCGTTCTCACACCACCAACCGTTCCCTCACCACCAACCGTTCCCACACCACCAACCGTTCCCACACCACCAACTGTTCCCACACCACCAACCGTTCTCACACCACCAACCGTTCCCAGACCACCAACCGTTCTCACACCACCAACCGTTCCCAGACCACCAACCGTTCTAACACCACCAACCGTTCCCAGACCACTAACCGTTCCCACACCACCAACCGTTCCCACACCACCAACCGTTCCCACACCACCAACCGTTCCCAGACCACCAACCGTTCCCACACCACCAACCGTTCCCACACCACCAACCGTTCCCACACCACCATCCGTTCCCACACCACCAACCGTTCCCACACCACCAACCATTCCCAGACCACCAACCGTTCCCAGACCACCAACCGTTCCCACACCACCAACCGTTCCCAGACCACCAACCGTTCCCACACCTCCAACCGTTCCCACACCACCAACCGTTCCCACACCACCAACCGTTCCCACACCACAAACCGTTCCCAGACCACCAACCGTTCCCAGACCACCAACCGTTCCCACACCACCAACCGTTCCCACACCACCAACCGTTCCCACACCATCAACCGTTCCCACACCACCAACTGTTCCCACACCACCAACCGTTCCCACACCACCAACCGTTCCCAGACCACCAACCGTTCCCTCACCACCAACCGTTCCCACACCACCAACCGTTCCCACACCACCAACCGTTCCCACACCATCAACCGTTCCCAGACCACCAACCATTCCCACACCACCAACCGTTCCCACACCTCCAACCGTTCCCACAACTCCAACCGTTCCCACACCTCCAACCATTCCCACACCTCCAACCGTTCCCAGACCACCAACCGTTCCCACACCACCAACCGTTCCCAGACCACCAACCGTTCCCACACCACCAACCGTTCCCAGACCACCAACCTTTCCCACACCACCAACCGTTCCCACACCACCAACCGTTCCCACACCTCCAACCGTTCCCACACCTCCAACCGTTCCCACACCACCAACCGTTCCCACACCACCAACCGTTCCCACACCACCAACCGTTCCCACACCACCAACCGTTCCCACACCACCAACCGTTCCCACACCACCAACCGTTCTCACACCACCAACCGTTCCCACACCACCAACCGTTCCCACACCACCAACTGTTCCCACACCACCAACCGTTCCCACACCTCCAACCGTTCCCTCACCACCAACCGTTCCCACACCACCAACCGTTCCCACACCACCAACCGTTCCCACACCACCAACCGTTCTCACACCACCAACCGTTCCCAGACCACCAACTGTTCCCACACCACCAACCGTTCCCACACCACCAACCGTTCCCACACCACCAACCGTTCCCACACCATCAACCGTTCCCAGACCACCAACCATTCCCACACCACCAACCGTTCCCACACCTCCAACCGTTCCCACAACTCCAACCGTTCCCACACCTCCAACCGTTCCCACACCTCCAACCGTTCCCAGACCACCAACCGTTCCCACACCACCAACCGTTCCCAGACCACCAACCGTTCCCACACCACCAACCGTTCCCACACCTCCAACCGTTCCCACACCTCCAACCGTTCCCACACCTCCAACAGCTCCCACACCTCCAACCGTTCCCAGACCACCAACCATTCCCACACCACCAACTGTTCAAACACCACCAACCGTTCTCACACCACCAACCGTTCCCAGACCACCAACCGTTCCCTCACCACCAACAGTTCCCAGACCACCAACCGTTCCCACACCACCAACCGTTCCCTCACCACCAACCGTTCCCAGACCACCAACCGTTCCCAGACCACCAACCGTTCTCACACCACCAACCGTTCCCTCACCACCAACCGTTCCCACACCACCAACCGTTCCCACACCACCAACTGTTCCCACACCACCAACCGTTCTCACACCACCAACCGTTCCCAGACCACCAACCGTTCTCACACCACCAACCGTTCCCAGACCACCAACCGTTCCCAGACCACCAACCGTTCCCACACCTCCAACCTTTCCCACACCACCAACCGTTCTCACACCACCAACCGTTCCCACACCTCCAACCGTTCCCAGACCACCAACCGTTCTCACACCACCAACCGTTCTCACACCACCAACCGTTCCCAGACCACCAACCGTTCCCACACCTCCAACCTTTCCCACACCACCAACCGTTCTCACACCACCAACCGTTCCCACACCTCCAACCGTTCCCAGACCACCAACCGTTCTCACACCACCAACCGTTCTCACACCACCAACCGTTCCCAGACCACCAACCGTTCCCAGACCACCAACCGTTCCCACACCTCCAACCTTTCCCACACCACCAACCGTTCTCAGACCACCAACCATTCCCACACCACCAACCGTTCCCACACCACCAACCGTTCTCAGACCACCAACCATTCCCACACCACCAACCTTTCCCACACCACCAACCGTTCCCAGACCACCAACCGTTCCCAGACCACCAACCGTTCCCACACCTCCAACCTTTCCCACACCACCAACCGTTCTCAGACCATCAACCATTCTCACACCACCAACCGTTCCCACACCATCAACCATTCTCACACCACCAACCGTTCTCACACCACCAACCGTTCCCAGAACTGCAGGGGCCTCTTGCTGCCACGTACAGGTCAGTGGTGACGAGGAGACCTTGTCTCAGGAGGAACAGTCTGGCACAGGTACTGGGGCTGGTCAAGTCTCTCTTGAAGTGACATAAGATTGTAGAAACTACCTGAAGGTTTGTGATTTTTGTTCCCTAGTGAATGCACTGGGAGTGTTGAGGACTAGACGTGTCACCTATGACCTCGAAAGTGCGACGGCTGCGCTAACAGGAGCGGTGGGGTTCCTTTGATTGCTCAAGAAAACCTGTTGGCCTTCGCGGAAGCTGAGACTTTCTTGTCCTGGCTGCACGTTGTCCGGCCTAGGCTCTCTCTGGTTCTCAGTGCAGTTCACCATCTGTTACTGTTCAGTTCACGTCTGCCCCAATACCCGTTACTGTATATGTACAGCACTCAAGAACAATTCACTGCTGTCTGGTATTGTGCGGCTTGTGTGTATCTAAGTCTCTGTACGTACACAGTACACAAGGGCTAGAAGGGAATAATTCACTCCCCTCTGCTATGGTCTAGTTTGTGCTGTCTCTGTTCCAGCTCCTGTATGTGTCCAGTACACACGGTGTTAAAAGGATTCACTCCCGTCTGCCACTGTCCAGTTTGTGGTTCCCCCCTGTTAAAGCTCTGTCTCTGCATGCAAAACTCTGCTGCCCGTGTCCTAACTCGCACCAAGTCCCGTTCACCCATCACCACCTGTGCTCGCTGACCTACACTGGCTCCCGGTCCGGCAACGCCTCGATTTAAAAATTCTCATCCTTGTGTTCAAATCCCTCCATGGCCTCGCCCCCTCCCTATCTCTGTAACCTCCTCCAACCCCACAACCCTCCGAGATCTCTGCGTTCCTCCAATTCTGGTCTCCTGCGCCTCCCCGATTTTATTTGTCCCACCATTGGCGGCCGTGCCTTCAGCTGCCGAGGCCCTAAGCTCTGGAATTCCCCGCCCCCCGAAACCTCTCCACCTCTCTCCCCTCCCTTAAGACGCTCCTTAAAACCTACCTCTTTGACCAAGCTTTTAGCCACCTGTCCGAATATCTCCTTATGTGGCTCGGTGTTAAATTTTGTTCAATAGCGCTCCTGTGCAGCGCCTTGGGACGTTTTACGGCGTTAAAGGCGCTATGTAAACGCAAGCTGTTGTTGTAACCCACGGCCGTGCTAAACCTGAGCGATTCGAGTTGATCAGCTTTTCCATCGTGTGGCAAAATGCTTCCTTGGCCATATGTGCCAAATTGCTCATCGCACTCACTCTGCATTATGTAACCTTTCCTGGTGTCACGCCAGACAGAAATTTGTGGAGGCAATACTGAGTTACAAAAAATTGAAAGTTATTGTTACGGGTCCCAGTGTGAAGGAGCCAAGATCTGATGTAATTGGGAAGGATTGCTGGCGCATTGGGGAATCATTGTGGTGTAATAATTGTGTTGATCAGTGAGAAGCTGGCAGGGGCCACTTCCAGTTTCCTGACGAGAGTGGGGTTCGCTCCAGGACAGTGAGCATGTAGTGTTAGAATTAATCTGAAACTTACAGTCCCTCAGCTGCGGCCTTTTGAACCAAGGGAAGCTGTAAGCGTGTGAAGGGAGAGGTAAAGGAAAGAGGCAGTGCGGGGGGGCGGGGTGCGTGTGGTGCAAGGTTGGTGTCGGAGGAGCAAAGGTTGGCTCGTTCAGAAATAAATAGAAGGCTCGATGGGTGGGGAAACTCCCTGCTTCTGTGCAATGTCGCTGAGGTTTCTATGGTTACACGAGGGTCATGGGGTGGAATGCAATACGCACAATCCTTAAGGGATGGGACCTCCCAAATTCTCGGGAGAGTTTTCCTCCAAGCACAATCTTCAATGCCACCCCTCGCTCTCTCCACACCTCAGGCTGAATTGGCGGAGGAGTGGGCCCCTCACATCGGCAACTCAATGCCATCACCCCCCGCCCCTCGCACCCCTCCCCCGCCTTCCTTACAATCCCCTCTACACCGTCACCCTTGTACCTCTTGCTCCTCCGACACCATCCTCGCTCCACACACACCCCACCCCCACCCCTCGCCCCCCGCCTTCCTTACAATCCCCTCTACACCATCACCCTTGTACCTCTCACGCTGCCAATCTTGCTCCTCCAACACCGTCCTCACCCCCTATGCCCCACCGCGCTGCTTCTTTCCGTTTGTTTCTCCTGCTGTGGGGACCTCCTTCAAATGGTTTCGGATGCCAGCAGCTCCTGAGAGGGGTTTTCATAGCCCTTCATATTGCAGTTTGTTTTTTTTGATTCTTCCCTTTCTTTGGAACAGTTTGCAGGACATCTGCGATTTCAGTTTTTCTACCGCACCTCTCATCTTCCAGGAATGTTTCAGTGTTTGTTTTTTGGGCGCTTGGGGCCAAGTCGAAGGCTGACATGTTGTCTCTCACCTGCGATGTTTGCTCAGCCTGTTCCCTTTTACCATGTGCAAATCTGGATTTGCCGCAAAATCCCTTTCTCGCGGAAAAACCTGCGAATCCTGCAGAAGTGTCCATCGCGCTTGGACCTGATTGGCTAATACACCGACAAATCACAGCTGGCCAAATGTGGAATGCACCAATCAGCGAGTAGCAAACCGCAACACAAACTACCAATCGCAAACCTGCAATCAGGAAACAGCTACCAAGATTTTAAAAAAGAGTAACCAATGAGATTGCTCAAATTATTTTCCGCCATTTAATTAGATCATACCCAATCTATATTGCAACTCCATCTGCCCGCCGTTGCTCCATATTTTTTTAATTCGTATATGGGATGTGGGCGTCGCTGGCAAGGCCAGCATTTATTGCCCATCCCCAATTGCCCTTACCCTTAGCCAACTAAAATCTATTGCTCTCACTCTTGAATTTTTCAATTCACCTCCAGCCTCAACAGCTTTTTGAGAGAGTTCCAGATTTCCACTGCCCTGTGTAATGAATGATAAGCACGCTCCTCCAGCTCCACAACCCCCCCGGGATCTCTGCGCTCCTCTAATTCTGGCCTCTGGGCATCCCCGATTTTAATCGCTCCACCATTGGCGGCCGTGCCTTCAGCTGCCTGGCCCCCAAGCTCTGGAATTCCCTCCCTGAACCTCTCCACCCCTCTCCTCTCCTTTAAGTCGCTCCTTAAAAACTACCTCTTTGACCAAGCTTTTGGTCATCTGCCCTATGGGGGCTTTGAAAGAGTTGGCTATAGAGATAGTGCATGCATTGGTTGACATTTTCCAAAATTCCATAGATTCTAGAACGGTTCCCGCGGATTGGAAGGTAGCAAATGTAATCCCACTATTTAAGAAAGGAGGGAGAGAGAAAACGGGGAACTACAGACTAGTTAGCCTGACATCAGTAGTAGGGAAAACCCTAGAATCTATTATTCAGGACATGGCAACAGGGCACTTAGAAAATAATAATAGGATTGGGCAGAGTCAACACGGATTTATGAAAAAGAAATCGTATTTGAAAAATCTGTTTTTTGAGGTTGTAACTAGCAGAATAGATAAGGGGGAACCAGTGGATGTGGTGTATTCTGATTTTCAGAAGGCATTCAATAAGGTGCCACACAAGAGGTTATTAAACAAAATTAGTGCCCATGGGATTGGGGGTAATATACTAGCATGGACTGAGGATTGGTTAAAGGACAGAAAACAGAGTGTAGGAATAAACGGATCATTTTCGGGTTGGCAGGCTGTAAATAGTGGGGTACCGCAAGGATCAGTGCTGGGGCCTCAGCTATTCACAATTTACATCGATAATTTGGATGAGGGGACCAAATGTAATATATCCAAGTTTGCTAATGATACAAAGCTGGGTGGGAATGTAAGTTGTGAGGAGGATGCAAGGAGGCTTCAAGGGGATATAGACAGGCTAAGTGAGTGGGCCAGAACATGGCAAATGGAATATAATGTGGAGAAATGTGAAGTTATCCACTTTGGTAGGAAAAATAGTAAGCAGAGCATTTTTTAAATGGTGAGAGATTGGGAAATGTTGGTGTTCAGAGGGACCTGGGTGTCCTTATACACGAATCACTGAAAGTTAACATGCAGGTACAGCAAGCAATGAGGAAAGCAAATGGTATGTTGGCCTTTATTACAAGAGGATTTGAGTATAAGAGTAAAGACGTCTTACTGCAATTGTATAGGGCCCTGGTGAGACCACACCTGGAGTATTGTGTACAGTTTTGGTCTCCTTACCTAAGGAAGGATATACTTGCCATAGAGGGAGTGCAACGAAGGTTCACCAGACTGGTTCCTGGGATGGGGGGATTGTCCTATGAGGAGAGATTGAGTAGACTAGGCCTATATTCTCTAGCGTTTAGAAGAATGAGAGGTGATCTCATTGAAACATACAAAATACTTACAGGGCTTGACAGGGTAGATGCAGGGAGGATGTTTCCCCTGGTTGGGGAGTCTAGAACCAGGGGTCACAGTCTCAGAATAAGGGGTTGGCCATTTAAGACTGAGATGAGGAGGAATTTCTTCACTCAGAGGGTGGTGAATCTTTGGAATTCCCTACCCCAGAGGGCTGTGGAGGCTCAGTCGTTGAGTATATTCAATGCTGAGATCGATAGATTTTTGGATATTAAGGGAATCAAGGGATATTGGGATCGTGCAGGAAAGTGGAGTTGAGGTAGAAGATCAGCCATGATCTTATTGAATGGCGGAGCAGGCTCGTGGGGCCGAATGGCCTACTGCTGCTCCTATTTCTTGTTCTTATGTTCTAATATCTCCTTATGTGGCTTGGTGTCAAATTTTGTTTGATAACGCTCCTGTGAAGCGCCTTGGGGCGTTTTACTGTGTTAAAGGCGCTGTATAAATACACGTTGTTGTTGAAGGACTGTGAATGATAAATACATTCCCTGAAGCTACCTTGGGCTCGATCTTGACTTTGTGCGACAGTGTGAAACGGGTGATAGTGGCCCATTTTTATTTCCAATGAAGTCATTCATTAATATCAGCTAGTTTAGGACTCAGTCTGTCCCTTACCCTATATCGGCATTTTACTGACAGTCTGCCAGCTCCACATGACAAGCCAACGAAGCACATAGCTCCGTTCTTGGTAGAGTGGGCCCTGAGGGGGGACTGAGAAGAGGATTGGACTGTCGCCCACTTTTCTCTGCAGTGCAGTCAGGTGTCGGTCACTGAGGCATGAGCTACGGACATGCAGCTTACACACTGCGGACAATCAATGTTTCTCAAAGAAGGGCCTTGGTGAGACCACACCTTGAGTATTGTGTGCAGTTTTGGTCACTTTATCTGTGGAAGAATGTTCTTGCCATGGAGGGAGTGCAGCGAAGATTCACCAGACTGATACCTGGGATGGCAGGAATGACGTATGAAGAGAGATTGGGTCGATTAGGCTTATATTCGCTAGAGTTTAGAAGAATGAGAGGGGATCTCATTGAAACTTATAAAATTCTAACAGGACTAGACAGACTAGATGCAGGAAGGATGTTCCCGATGGCGGGGGAGTCCAGAACCAGGGGTCACAGTCTAAGGATAAGGAGTAAGCCATTTAGGACAGAGATGAGGAGGAATTTCTTCACCTAGAGAGTGGTGAACCTGTGGAATTCTCTACCACAGAAGGCAGTTGAGGCCAATTCATTAAATATATTCAAGAAGGAGTTAGATATATTTCTTAAGGCTAAAGGGATCAAGGGATATGGGGAGAAAGCAGGGACAGGGTACTGAGTTTGGATGATCAGCCATGATCTCATTGAATGGCGGAGCAGGCTCGAGGGGCCGAATGGCCTCCTCCTGCTCCTATCTTCTATGTTTCTATGTTTCTATAATGAGGCAGTCATCCAGCAGAGAGGTCTTGGTGGTCTCCGAAGCCCATCAATCATGAGCACAAACCTCACCAGCTCAACCTGGATCTGAAATACCATCTTAAAACTCACCACAAACTCTCTTATTATTCTTTACAAGGTTGTGAATTTTCTCGCGCAATTTCTCCTCGCTGTGCGGCCGACCTCCTGTGGGGCTGCACGCTGCGGGTCAAGATCAGGTGCAGTCTTCCTGCGAAGCTGACTCAGATGGCTGATGATCGATAGGAGATGGGGTTTGGAAGCTCGGCTCTGGGTTAAACTCGGACTGGCGCACAAGCTGTGGGCACGGGGAGGGATGTCTGCGAACAGCTAAATAGATGCCCGGGACAGAAAGTGAAGAAGGAGGCGAGTCTGCAGGCCGGTTCTGCGGTGGGCTGTCTCGCCTGCACAAAGTAGCTTCAGTCTGCTGGAAATGGAACCAGCCCAGCATTCAGAGAATCAGACAGGGTTTGCTTTGTTTATTTTTTAATCTCGAGAGAGAGATTCTTCCATCACACCTTTGGACCAAGTGCTACATGCTGCAATGGAAATGTTATCCCTTGCCACCAGGAGTCTGGCTCTGACAAGACTTACAATTCCCTGGAGGTGATGGGTCTCCAGCAATGTCGGGGCCTGGGTTCTGCGCGTGTGTGTAGATCCCCAGCTTTTAGCTGTATTCCCAATGGCACTCTCACAGCAAGTGCATCAAAAGTGCCCAGGTCATTCCAGCTTCATTCGTGGACAACCCAGTGCAACAGAGCTTCACTGGGTTGCCGTGAGTTCTGTTTGATGGGGAGATTTGTATTTGTTCTTCAGCATGAGGGCTTGGAGATCAATCTCCATTACAATCTGGCATTTCTGGATGCGACTCCCTTGTACTCAGAGGACTCCAGTGGGTAGATATTCATCTTGGGCGGTTTGTGCAAAATGGGCGATGTCGCTTATTGGGTTCCGCTGACTGCAATAGATCTAAATATCGATGGGGCGTATAACAGGCGGGCCCTGTGATGTTGGGGGGGGGGGGGGGAAGAGACCCTGTGATGTGGGGAGAGAGACCCTGTGATGTGGGGAGAGACGCTGTGATGTGGAGACCCTGTGATGTGGAGACCCTGTGATGTGGAGACCCTGTGATGTGGGGAGACCCTGTGATGTGGGGAGACCCTGTGATGTGGAGACCCTGTGATGTGGGGAGAGACCCTGTGATGTGGAGACCCTGTGATGTGGAGACCCTGTGATGTGGAGAGACCCTGTGATGTGGGGAGAGACCCTGTGATGTGGGGACCCTGTGATGTGGGGAGACCCTGTGATGTGGGGAGACCCTGTGATGTGGGGAGAGACCCTGTGATGTGGGGAGAGACCCTGTGATGTGGGGAGAGACCCTGTGATGTGGGGAGAGACCCTGTGATGTGGAGAGACCCTGTGATGTGGGGAGAGACCCTGTGATGTGGAGACCCTGTGATGTGGAGACCCTGTGATGTGGGGAGAGACCCTGTGATGTGGGGAGAGACCCTGTGATGTGGGGAGAGACCCTGTGATGTGGAGACCCTGTGATGTGGGGAGACCCTGTGATGTGGGGAGAGACCCTGTGATGTGGGGAGACCCTGTGATGTAGGGAGAGACCCTGTGATGTGGAGACCCTGTGATGTGGGGAGAGACCCTGTGATGTGGAGACCCTGTGATGTGGAGACCCTGTGATGTGGAGACCCTGTGATGTGGGGAGAGACCCTGTGATGTGGAGACCCTGTGATGTGGGGAGAGACCCTGTGATGTGGAGACCCTGTGATGTGGAGACCCTGTGAATTGGAGACCCTGTGATGTGGAGAACCTGTGATGTGGAGACTCTGTGATGTGGAGACCCTGTGATGTGGAGACCCTGTGATGTGGGGAGAGACCCTGTGATGTGGAGACCCTGTGATGTGGGGAGAGACCCTGTGATGTGGGGAGAGACCCTGTGATGTGGAGAGAGACCCTGTGATGTGGGGAGAGACCCTGTGATGTGGAGACCCTGTGATGTGGACACCCTGTGATGTGGAGACCCTGTGATGTGGGGAGACCCTGTGATGTGGGGAGAGACCCTGTGATGTGGAGACCCTGTGATGTGGAGACCCTGTGATGTGGGGAGAGACCCTGTGATGTGGAGACCCTGTGATATGGAGACCCTGTGATGTGGGGAGAGACCCTGTGATGTGGAGACCCTGTGATGTGGAGACCCTGTGATGTGGAGACCCTGTGATGTGGAGACCCTGTGATGTGGGGAGACCCTGTGATGTGGAGACCCTGTGATATGGAGACCCTGTGATGTGGGGAGAGACCCTGTGATGTGGAGACCCTGTGATGTGGAGATCCTGTGATGTGGGGAGAGACCCTGTGATGTGGGGAGACCCTGTGATGTGGAGACCCTGTGATAGAAACATAGAAACATAGAAAATAGGTGCAAGAGTAGACCATTCGGTCCTTCGAGCCTGCACCGCCATCCAATGCGTTCATGGCTGAACATTCTACCTCAGTACCCCATTCCTGCTTTCTCGCCATACCCCTTGATCCCCCTAGTTGTGAGTATTATATCTAACTCCCTTTTGAATATATTTAGCGAACTGTTCTCAACAACCTTCTGTGGTAGAGAATTCCACAGATTCACCACCCTCTGGGTGAAGAAGTTCCCCCTCATCTCAGTCCCAAATGGCTTCCCCCCTATCCCTAGACTGTGACCCCTGGCTTTAGTTTTCCCTAACATTGGAAACATTCTGCCCGCATCTAATTTGTCTAAACCAGTCAGGATTTTAAACGTCTCTATAAGATCCCCCCTCATTCTTCTGAACTCCAGAGGATACAAGTTCAGTTGATCCAGTCTTTCTTGATATGTCAGGCTGGCCATCCCAGGAATCAATCTAGTGAACCTTCGTTGCACTCCCTCAATAGCAAGAATGTCCTTCCTCAAGTTTGGAGACCAAAACTGCGCACAATACTCCAGGTGTGGCCTCACCAAGGCCCTGTATAACTGTAGCATCACCTCCCTACTCCTGTACTCAAATCCCCTTGCTATGAAGACCATCATGCCATTTGATGTGGGGAGAGACCCTGTGATGTGGAGAGAGACCCTGTGATGTGGGGAGAGACCCTGTGATGTGCAGACCCTGTGATGTGGGGAGAGACCCTGTGATGTGGGGAGAGACCCTGTGATGTGGAGACCCTGTGATGTGGGGAGAGACCCTGTGATGTGGAGACCCTGTGATGTGGACACCCTCTGATGTGGAGACCCTGTGATGTGGGGAGAGACCCTGTGATGTGGGGAGACCCTGTGATGTGGAGACCCTGTGATGTGGGGACCCTGTGATGTGGAGACCCTGTGATGTGGGGACCCTGTGATGTGGGGACCCTGTGATGTGGAGAGACCCTGTGATGTGGGGAGAGATCCTGTGATGTGGAGACCCTGTGATGTGGAGAGAGACCCTGTGATGTGGAGACCCTGTGATGTGGAGAGACCCTGTGATGTGGGGAGAGATCCTGTGATGTGGAGACCGTGTGATGTGGAGAGACCCTGTGATGTGCAGACCCTGTGATGTGGGGAGAGACCCTGTGATGTGGGGAGAGACCCTGTGATGTGGAGACCCTGTGATGTGGGGAGAGACCCTGTGATGTGGAGACCCTATGATGTGGGGGGAGACCCTGTGATGTGGGGAGAGACCCTGTGATGTGGAGACCCTGTGATGTGGGGAGAGACCCTGTGATGTGGAGACCCTGTGATGTGGACACCCTGTGATGTGGAGACCCTGTGATGTGGGGAGAGACCCTGTGATGTGGGGAGACCCTGTGATGTGGAGACCCTGTGATGTGGGGACCCTGTGATGTGGAGACCCTGTGATGTGGGGACCCTGTGATGTGGGGACCCTGTGATGTGGAGAGACCCTGTGATGTGGGAAGAGATCCTGTGATGTGGAGACCCTGTGATGTGGAGAGAGACCCTGTGATGTGGGGAGAGATCCTGTGATGTGGAGACCGTGTGATGTGGGGAGAGACCCTGTGATGTGGGGAGACCCTGTGATGTGGTGAGAGACCCTGTGATGTGGAGACCCTGTGATGTGGAGACCCTGTGATGTGGTGAGAGACCCTGTGATGTGGAGACCCTGTGATGTGGAGACCCTGTGATGTGGAGACCCTGTGATGTGGAGAGAGACCCTGTGATGTGGAGACCCTGTGATGTGGGGAGAGACCCTGTGATGTGGAGACCCTGTGATGTGGGGAGAGACCCTGTGATGTGGAGACCCTGTGATGTGGAGAGACCCTGTGATGTGGGGAGAGATCCTGTGATGTGGAGACCCTATGATGTGGAGACCCTGTGATGTGGGGAGAGACTCTGTGATGTGGAGACCCTGTGATGTGGAGACCCTGTGATGTGGGTGGAGACCCTGTGATGTGGAGACCCTGTGATGTGGAGACCCTGTGATGTGGGGAGAGACCCTGTGATGTGGAGAGACCCTGTGATGTGGGGAGACCCTGTGATGTGGAGACCCTGTGATGTGGAGACCCTGTGATGTGGGGAGAGACCCTGTGATGTGGGGGGAACCTGTGATGTGGGGAGAGACCCTGTGATGTGGGGAGAGACCCTGTGATGTGGGAGAGACCCTGTGATGTGGGGAGAGACCCTGTGATGTGGAGAGACCCTGTGATGTGGAGACCCTGTGATGTGGGGAGAGACCCTGTGATGTGGGGAGAGACCCTGTGATGTGGGGAGAGACCCTGTGATGTGGAGAGACCCTGTGATGTGGAGACCCTGTGATGTGGGGAGAGACCCTGTGATGTGGGGAGAGACCCTGTGATGTGGAGAGACCCTGTGATGTGGAGACCCTGTGATGTGGGAGAGACCCCTGTGATGTGGGAGAGACCCTGTGATGTGGGGAGAGACCCTGTGATGTGGGGAGACCCTGTGATGTGGAGACCCTGTGATGTGGAGACCCTGTGATGTGGAGACCCTGTGATGTGGAGAGAGACCCTGTGATGTGGAGACCCTGTGATGTGGAAACCCTGTGATGTGGAGACCCTGTGATGTGGGTAGACCCTGTGATGTGGGGAGAGACCCTGTGATGTGGGGAGAGACTCTGTGATGTGGGGAGAGACCCTGTGATGTGGGGAGAGACCCTGTGATGTGGGGAGAGACCCTGTGATGTGGGGAGAGACCCTGTGATGTGGGGAGAGACCCTGTGATGTGGAGACCCTGTGATGTGGGGAGAGACCCTGTGATGTGGAGACCCTGTGATGTGGAGACCCTGTGATGTGGGGAGAGACCAAGTGATGTGGAGACCCTGTGATGTGGGGAGAGACCCTGTGATGTGGAGACCCTGTGATGTGGAGACCCTGTGATGTGGAGACCCTGTGATGTGTGGAGAGACCCTGTGATGTGGGGAGACCCTGTGATGTGGAGACCCTGTGATGTGGGGAGACCCTGTGATGTGGAGACCCTGTGATGTGGAGAGAGACCTGTGATGTGGAGACCTGTGATGTGGGGAGAGACCCTGTGATGTGGGGAGAGGACCCTGTGATGTGGAGACCCTGTGATGTGGGGAGACCCTGTGATGTGGAGACCCTGTGATGTGGAGACCCTGTGATGTGGAGACCCTGTGATGTGGGGAGAGACCCTGTGATGTGGAGAGACCCTGTGATGTGGGGAGACCCTGTGATGTGGAGACCCTGTGATGTGGAGACCCTGTGATGTGGGGAGAGACCCTGTGATGTGGAGACCCTGTGATGTGGAGACCCTGTGATGTGGGGAGAGACCCTGTGATGTGGAGACCCTGTGATGTGGGGAGAGACCCTGTGATGTGGAGACCCTGTGATGTGGAGACCCTGTGATGTGGAGACCTTGTGATGTGTGGAGAGACCCTGTGATGTGGGGAGAGACCCTGTGATGTGGGGAGAGACCCTGTGATGGGGAGACCCTGTGATGTGGGGAGAGACCCTGTGATGGGGAGACCCTGTGATGTGGGGAGAGACCCTGTGATGTGGAGACCCTGTGATGTGGGGAGAGACCCTGTGATGTGGAGACCCTGTGATGTGGGGAGAGACCCTGTGATGTGGAGACCCTGTGATGTGGGGAGACACCCTGTGATGTGGGGAGAGACCCTGTGATGTGGAGACCCTGTGATGTGGAGACTCTGTGATGTGGAGAGACCCCGTGATGTGGGGAGAGACCCTGTGATGTGGAGACCCTGTGATGTGGGGAGACCCTGTGATGTGGAGACCCTGTGATGTGGAGACCTTGTGATGTGGGGAGAGACCCTGTGATGTGGGGAGAGACCCTGTGATGTGGAGAGACCCTGTGATGTGGGGAGACCCTGTGATGTGGAGACCCTGTGATGTGGGGAGACCCTGTGATGTGGAGACCCTGTGATGTGGGGAGAGACCCTGTGATGTGGGGAGAGACCCTGTGATGTGGAGAGACTCTGTGATGTGTAGACCCTGTGATGTGGGGAGAGACCCTGTGATGTGGGGAGACCCTGTGATGTGGGGAGAGACCCTGTGATGTGGGGAGACCCTGTGATGTGGAGACCCTGTGATGTGGAGACCCTGTGATGTGGGGAGAGACCCTGTGATGTGGAGACCCTGTGATGTGGAGACCCTGTGATGTGGGGAGAGACCCTGTGATGTGGAGAGTCCCTGTGATGTGGAGACCCTGTGATGTGGGGAGACCCTGTGATGTGGGGAGAGACCCTGTGATGTGGGGAGAGACCCTGTGATGTGGAGACCCTGTGATGTGGAGAGACCCTGTGATGTGGGGAGAGACCCTGTGATGTGGGGAGAGACCCTGTGATGTGGAGACCCTGTGATGTGGAGAGACCCTGTGATGTGGGGAGAGACCCTGTGATGTGGGGAGAGACCCTGTGATGTGGAGACCCTGTGATGTGGAGAGACCCTGTGATGTGGAGACCCTGTGATGTGGAGACCCTGTGATATGGAGACCCTGTGATGTGGAGACCCTGTGATATGGAGACCCTGTGATGTGGAGAGACCCTGTGATGTGGGGAGAGACCCTGTGATGTGGAGACCCTGTGATGTGGAGACCCTGTGATGTGGAGAGAGACCCTGTGATGTGGGGAGAGACCCTGTGATGTGTTGAGACACTGTGATGTGGAGACCCTGTGATGTGGAGACCCTGTGATGTGGGGAGAGACACTGTGATGTGGAGACCCTGTGATGTCGAGACCCTGTGATGTGGGGACCCTGTGATGTGGGGAGAGACCCTGTGATGTGGAGACCCTGTGATGTGGAGACCCTGTGATGTGGGGAGAGACCCTGTGATGTGGAGACCCTGTGATGTGGGGAGAGACCCTGTGATGTGGAGACCCTGTGATGTGGGGAGAGACCCTGTGATGTGGGGAGAGACCCTGTGATGTGGAGAGACCCTGTGATGTGGGGAGACCCTGTGATGTGGAGACCCTGTGATGTGGGGAGAGACCCTGTGATGTGGAGACCCTGTGATGTGGGGAGACACTGTGAAGTGGAGACCCTGTGATGTCGAGACCCTGTGATGTGGAGACCCTGTAATGTGGAGACCCTGTGATGTGGGGAGACCCTGTGATGTGGAGAGACCCTGTGATGTGGGGAGACCCTGTGATGTGGAGACCCTGTGATGTGGGGAGAGACCCTGTGATGTGGAGACCCTGTGATGTGGAGACCCTGTGATGGGGAGACTCTGTGATGTGGAGACGCTGTGATGTGGAGACCCTGTGATGTGGGGAGAGACCCTGTGATGTGGGGAGAGACCCTGTGATGTGGGGAGACCCTGTGAAGTGGAGACCCTGTGATGTCGAGACCCTGTGATGTGGAGACCCTGTGATGGGGAGAGACCCTGTGATGTGGAGACCCTGTGATGTGGGAAGAGACCCTGTGAAGTGGAGACCCTGTGATGTCGAGACCCTGTGATGTGGAGACCCTGTGATGTGGAGACCCTGTGATGGGGAGAGACCCTGTGATGTGGAGACCCTGTGATGTGGGGAGACCCTGTGATGTGGAGACCCTGTGATGTGGAGACCCTGTGATGTGGAGACCCTGTGATGTGGAGACCCTGTGATGTGGAGAGAGACCCTGTGATGTGGAGACCCTGTGATGTGGAGACCCTGTGATGTGGGGAGAGACCCTGTGATGTGGAGACCCTGTGATGTGGAGACCCTGTGATGTGGAGACTCTGTGATGTGGGGAGAGACCATGTGATGTGGAGACCCTGTGATGTGGAGACCCTGTGATGTGGAGACCCTGTGATGTGGAGACCCTGTGATGTGGAGAGAGACCCTGTGATGTGGAGACCCTGTGATGTGGAGACCCTGTGATGTGGAGACTCTGTGATGTGGGGAGAGACCCTGTGATGTGGAGACCCTGTGATGTGGGGAGAGACCCTGTGATGTGGAGACCCTGTGATGTGTGGAGAGACCCTGTGATGTGGAGACCCTGTGATGGGGAGAGACCCTGTGATGTGGAGACCCTGTGATGTGGGGAGAGACCCTGTGATGTGGGGAGACCCTGTGATGTGGAGAGAGACCCTGTGATGTGGAGACCCTGTGAAGTGGGAAGAGACCCTGTGATGTGGAGACCCTGTGATGTGGAGACCCTGTGATGTGGGGAGACCCTGTGATGTGGGGAGAGACCCTGTGAAGTGGGAAGAGACCCTGTGATGTGGAAACCCTGTGAAGTGGGAAGAGACCCTGTGATGTGGAAACCCTGTGATGTGGGGAGAGACCCTGTGATGTGGGGAGAGACCCTGTGATGTGGAGACACTGTGATGTGGGGAGAGACTCTGTGATGTGGGGAGAGACCCTGTGATGTGGGGAGAGACCCTGTGATGTGGAGACCCTATGATGTGGAGACCCTGTGATGTGGAGACCCTGTGATGTGGGGAGAGCCCCTGTGATGTGGAGACCCTGTGATGTGGGGAGAGACCCTGTGATGTGGAGACCCTGTGATGTGGAGACCCTGTGATGTGGAGACCCTGTGATGTGGGGAGAGACCCTGTGAAGTGGGAAGAGACCCTGTGATGTGGAGACCCTGTGATGTGGGGAGAGACCCTGTGATGTGGAGACCCTGCGATGTGGAGAGACCCTGTGATGTGGAGAGACCCTGTGATGTGGAGACCCTGTGATGTGGGGAGAGACCCTGTGATGTGGAGTCCCTGTGATGTGGAGACCCTGTGATGTGGGGAGACCCTGTGATGTGGAGACCCTGTGATGTGGAGAGACCCTGTGATGTGGAGAGACCCTGTGATGTGGAGACCCTGTGATGTGGGGAGAGACCCTGTGATGTGGAGACCCTGTGATGTGGAGACCCTGTGTAGAATTCGCAATTATCGCGATTTCATTTTAATAAGGAGAAAACACAAGTTTCGTTCAAAACAGCTTTTATTTCAGCGGAATGCTGTCAGGTTTAAATTGGACACAAGCAGCCTGTAAAATGGCCGCCGCACCGCGTGACAGAACATTCGAGACTTTTCGGCAGGCAGACAAGATGGCGTTCCAATAAACATTTTTTTGCAGGATCGATAACGATTCAGCACAGTGAAGACAATACACAGGACATTATGGGTTTACAGTATAAACATCGATACTGGGATCGGTCTCCCAGGTACAAAGGAAAGCCATCAAGGGCCCATCCAAAGGACATTAATATGTAAACTCCCAACGGCTCTACGATGAGAGAGCCGTTAGCAGGTAGTTATACAGGACACTTGGAAGCCCCAAACCCCTCCAGGGGGAACACCGACCGATTTAACAATGGGAGAAATATTAACAGGTACTCAAACATTCAGGAGTAGCCCCGAAACCCATTAAGGACAGAGATCACCCATACAGGACATTTTTGGGCGCCAAACCTTAAACAAAAGAATGGACATTGTAGTTGGGCGGGAAACGGAAGAACTGTGCACTATAATTGCAGGCCCAAACCGTCCATTCGCTCTCTTGCTCTTTTGCTCTTGACTCTTGCCGCTTGCTGCTGTTATCATCGTGGCTGCTCCTGTGTTTTATCCGGTCGATTCGTAACCTCGTGGCTGCTCCTGGGTAAAAGACTGTTGCAAAAGACCTATGTTGGTAGCTGGCAGCGGAACCGAAGGCCCGGGATGAGATGAGATGAGATGAGATGAGATGAGAGGAGAAGAGAAGAAGACCTTATCCATCGCCACGGTCAGTAAATCCCGACCGCGCCTGTAGGTCGATCAGCCAAGTCTTCTCGACAGGAAGTTTTCTTCTTTAACAAGACATATTGCATCAACGATAACTGGACTGTGCAAACACATCGTATCAGTGATATTGACAACGGTGTTCCTCGACTAAACTGTGAAGTCCACCAACAGAGGTCTTCACTACAGCGGACGGTCCAGCCGACTGACCGAGCAGCAGAAGCAGTAAACAAGTGGGACCAGGAGATCTCCTGACCAACACGTGGGTGCTGCGGTGAAAAACATCCGATCAGCTATTCGGGATTTCTCCGAGTTATTACGAGTGGTGAGCATGAGTCTCGGGATCCTACGAAGCTAGTTTTAGGATAGTTATTGATAGGGGAGGGTTTAAAGATTAAGGATATTTGTAATGTGTGCCCTATTTACGTTGTGCTGGTCGTTCCTCGTTTCCCTAAGAGTGATTATAACTGTTTGTAAGATTGTACTGTCATTAATCTGTGCATATGACATGTATTTCATAATTTTAAGTATCATGCAATAAAGATTTTCCATTTCGTACCGTTCAAACCAAGTCTACATGAGTTTTATCTCCATTACTGCTCTCGCATCTAAGTCCAGTGTCTAGAACCGTAAGGGAGAGTGATTCGAACCACTCACAGGGGTGTCTAGTGTTCCCAGACTGGCTGGAGACCAGGCCTAGACCCGCACTGACATACAGGCTGCACAGAGCCGCGTGAACCTCACAGGCTACGAGACACGCAGGGTCAGGAGAGGATCCCTTACAGAAAATGGCGACCGCGGCAGGACACTGGCAGCGAGAGGGTAGTGTGTTAGATTTTGGAATGACTGTACGAAATGTGATGCAGGAAAAGATAGCGGATTACGTATTTGGAAAGGTTAATCTAACGAAAAAGTGGATAAGCGAACTGTTAGCGGATAAGAGCCCACTAGAGGCAGCTGAAAGGTGGACGGATAGTAAGGAGCATAAAAAGGCAGTTGAGAAAGCAGTCTGGCTTATGTGCTACAAAAGGCAGGTTCAGATTTCAAACCAGACCAATACAGCGCTAACCGCTCGAATCAAGCATCTAGAGGAGGAAATGGAGGAGAAGGTTTCTGGAGGGGAGGCGCTCATTAAGAGTTTAAATGAGTTACGCCAGGAAAGCCAGGAAGTCTCCAGCTACCTTAAAACAAGGGTAGAGTATCTCGAGTGCCAGATCACTGAAGCAAAATTAAACGAGAGTAGGATGAAGGAAAGATGTAACCGTCAAGCTGCCCAGATAAGAACTCAAGAAGAGAGCTTAATGGGGGTTAGGTCGGCGTATAAGTTGGCCCTTGAGGATAAGTTTCAGGGAGCCGACCATAGCGCCTGCGAAAAAGAGATAGAGAGCCTCAAAAGGGCCGTGAATAATGCGAACGGCATGGTGTGCCTTATTAATCCGTCGGCACGCCAGCCGCTAGTAAATGAGAGATTTAGAAATTCCCCACCAAGTAAAGCAGAAGAAGTAGTAGCCACTGCGCCCTCCGCGCCACCCAGCTATTCAGAAACCTGGGTTAGGGAGGAAGCAACGGAAGAAACAAAAGAGCCCGTTGAAAAGGAAGTAGAAAAGGGATCGTTGTATCCAGTAACGGGGATTAAAAGGGGCCCAAGCAGAAACGGTGGGGAAGAACCGGGGGATCTCCTCGGACAGCTGGTGTTGCCTCACAGTTCACATCAGCTGAGAGCCATGATAAACCACGTAAGGAAGCTGACCGAGATAGACGACCCTTCCGTACATTTCAGGGAAGTTGAGCAAGCCGCAGCCATTAACGGCTGCGATGATGGGGAGACAGCAAAAATGCTGCTGTTCTCATTAGACAGCTCGGTCCTTCAGTGTCTCTCAGGCGATAGCAAGAGGGGTAATAAAAGTTATGAGGAATTGAAAAATGAGGTCCTAGAAGTAGTGGGAGCGAACGACGGAGGTCCGTTTGCTAGAGTGGGACAGACAGTGCAGATGGAGGGAGAACCCCCGAAGGTTTTTGCCGACAGGCTGTGGCCAGTATATGAGCGCAGCTGTCTAGGTGCGCCCGAACGCGAAGATGTGGAAGGCGCCGCTTTAATTCATTGGCTTAGGTGCATAATAGCCAACAGTTTACCAGCCGTTAGAGAGCAGGCAAAAGCCTGGTTCGATCCCAATGACCTCAACCTTACGGAAGAGTCGGTCTTGAATCGACTCACGTTAGGTTACCGTAACATAAGGGGTATGGCAACACGTCCCTTTAAGGGAAGAGTACATGAGGTACGACCCGCAGCCCCGGCTCAAAGAGAGTGGCATCAGGAGGGTAATCGCGCCCCACAGGCAAGTAATGCCTGTTACGGGTGTGGGAAGACAGGGCACTGGCGCAAGCACTGCAGGAACCCTTGGAAGGATTCCAAGGATAAAAATCCCGCGGTCCGAACCCAGGCGCCTGTCCCGGCTAAGGAAGCAAAGGCACCCACCTCTCCCGAAGACCTCGAGGCAGTGTTAGGAGTCATGCGCAAGATGGTTTTGAATGCGCGTGGACAGGTGGCGGTCGCAACCGGCCCCGTAGGTGCCGCAGGACCGTCTAATAGTGCCCCATGACTAGAACCAGCACAGCCCGTCTACCTGTGTCCGCTCAGCTATGATGCGTGGAGGCGACCTGTGGTGGAGATGGAGGTAGAGAAACAAAAGGGCAGTTATTTGTTGGACACGGGAGCTTCTTGCACCATAATCCATACAGATGACCCTTTTGACTCGCCGCTATCTACCAAGGTCCCATTCACGCTAGCAGGGTTCACAGGGAAAGAACAGGCTGGCACGTTTTCCCTCCCGCTATCCATTCGTTTAGGGACACTTCGCCTTAAGTGGAAGTGTATACTGATGGCATGGCAAAAGGGGGGTGGAAGAGGTATTCTCGGGTCCGATCTGCTAGCGGGACACGGGATCCTCGTGGACCTCAGAAATCACTGTCTCTGGGGGGCTAAAGGGGAAAAAGGCGAGGTAATGGTAATTCAAGGGGAGGAAGAAACAGGGGTCCTGTGTACCGTACAGCCATCCGGAGGCTACGACCTCAGGCTTATGGTCGCAGATGTCCCAACGGACATGCAAACGTACGTGACAGATAATATGCACGCGTTTGCAACCCACAAGCACGATTGTGGGAGGGTGGTCGGGTTTGAGGTCAGCGTAGATGGGGACCCCATGACCCGACCCCAAAAGCAGTATAACTTCCCCAAAGAAGCAGAACCCGATATGGAGGCAGCAATGTCTTCCTTGGTGCAGCAGGGCGTGTTGAGGCCGATAGCCACACACGTGAACTCCCCATTATGGCCGGTTAGGAAGCCGGATAATTCGTGGAGAGCCACGGTGGACTACAGAGTCCTGAACAGTAACATCCCCGCCTGCGCGCCCACAGTAGCAGCAGTTGCTGACCTAATAGGGAGCATCCCAGCGTCCGCAACCACGTTCACGGTGCTGGATATCTCGAACGGTTTTTGGTCCATCCCGCTGCGGCGAGAGGACCAGTACAAGTTTGCCTTTACGTTTAAAGGGCAACAGTACACGTGGAACTGTTTGCCACAAGGTTTCCACAATAGCCCCAGTATTTTTCACCAGTGTATGGCAGGAAGTTTAAAGGAGTTTAGTCAGCCCAATCAGATAGTACAGTATGTGGATGATTTGCTCCTATTTACGGACTCAAGGGAGGAGCACGGACCACTGCTGGACGAGTTATTGGAGCTGTTAGCGAGAAAGGGTTTTAAAGTAAACCCAAAGAAAGCACGTATCGGTCAGCAGGAAGTAAAATTCCTGGGACTGACCCTACGCGCTGGGGAAAGAGCCATAGACAAAGCAAGGAGGGAGTCGGTGCAAGAATTACCGATTCCCAACAACGTAAGGGGTGTGAGGTCCTTCTTGGGACTGACCGGTTACTGCAGGGATTTTATCGAGGATTATGCGGCCACAGCGGCACCGCTCCTCCGACTCCTCCATAAGGGAGTAGAGTGGCTTTGGGACGAGGGCTGCCAAGCAGCCTTCGAGAAGTTAAAAAGGGATCTGCAGACCGCGCCAGCCTTAGGGGCCATAGATGGGGGGAAGGAGTTTTTCCTGGAGGTAGCTGCCAGCGGAGACAGCTTAAGCGCCGTGCTGCTCCAAGAGCGTCACGGCAAGCTGAGGCCGGTTGTCTATTCATCCAGGGTATTAACGGATGTGGAGAGAAGTTTTTCCAATTGCGAAAGGCACCTTTTAGCCACGCATTGGGCTGTGAAAAGATCAGCGATCTTCACAGGGCTCTCTCCCATCACTCTCCTCACACATCACACACCAACTAAGATGCTTCTGGATGGGAGGATTAAAGACGGGACCGTAAGCAGCGCACGCATTGCGCGTTGGACCCTTCTTCTCTCCCAGTTGGACATCAGAGTAAAAGGTCTTTGCGAGCCCAGGCTTGCGGCCAATTTGGTATACCCCGGTACAGCCCACCGGTGTTCGGTGGAGGGGGTGTGGGACGTCAACATAGGTTTACGGGCCGGGATACATCCCACTGGGCGCGAGATTTATGTTGATGGGTCTAGCACAGTATCTGCTGGCGAGCGACTCACAGGGTGTGGAGTTTATGACCCTGCGGCAGACCTTGCCCTGGCGATCAAGCTCCCTAGCACCATGAGCGCGCAGCAGGCTGAGCTGTCTGCCGTGGTGTACGTGGTAACCCACCCAGACATTTTCCCAACCCCATACACGATTTGCTCGGACAGTATGTTCACCTGCAATTCGTGTACGGAATACCTGGCCATTTGGTCCCGCCGTGGATACACCTCCGCGGACGGGCGACCTTTAACGGTAAAGCCCTTGCTGGAGAAGATCTTAGCAGCAGCAGTAGGGGAGGAAGGGGAGATTTTCATCCATAAGGTGAAAGCTCACTCCTCCACAGAGCCCCGTGGGGAGGGCAACCGGCAGGCGGATGCGCTAGCCAGGGAGGATGCCCGCGACGGTACTTTCTGGAACCCCTATAGAACCGGACCCATAGCAGCGGTCCGAGGTGGGGACGGGAATACCGGGAACACCAGGGTAGCATTGCCCCTAGACCTTAAGACCGTCCAAGCCCAGGATCCCGCCCTAAAAGCAGTCCTAAAAACGATTGCTGAGGGGAGGCAGGTAGAAGGTCCGTACAGTACGGCAACCCTCTCAGTTAAGGAAGGCATGCTGTTCCGCGAGGAGCAGTGGGTTGTGCCGCAGCAGCACAGGAGGGAATTCCTCCAGTTGGCTCACGAGGGACCAGGGGCAGGGCACCCCGGGCCCGAGGTTACCTGGCAACGGGTAGAGCAAGCGGGATGGTGGCCAGGGCTCAGGGAACAAGTCCGCGAGTTCTGTGCAAACTGTCTTGTGTGCGCTGCAAACAACCCAGACCCCCAGAAAAGGAAGGTGCCCATGGGACACGTAAGAAGGGTAGAGGGACCATGGCAGTCGATACAGATCGACTATATAGGACCCCTGCCCACCACCCAGGGAGGTTATAAGTACTGCCTCGTCCTGGTGGATGTGTTTTCCAAGTGGGTGGAAGCCTTCCCTTGTCGAACAGCTACGGCACTGGGTACAGCAAAAATCTTGGTCCGGGAAGTGTTCTCGCGGTGGGGACTCCCCCGTTTCGTGGAGTCAGACCAAGGGAGTCATTTCACCGGCCAGGTGATGCAGAACACCCTCATGCTTTTGGGCATTGAAGGGAAGTGGCACGTAGCACACAATCCCCAGTCATCCGGGATTGTTGAACGTATGAACCGGACCCTGAAGGAGAAATTGAGGAAAGAGACTAGGAACTCGCCCCAAAAATGGGCGGAAGTTCTGCCTTTAGTCCTCATGGGGGTCCGGGCCAGTCAGTCAAAAAGTACGGGGTACTCCCCGCACGAGGTAATGACCGGCAGGCTCATGCGAACCCCCACCCATGTGCTAGCCCCGGTGCTCACTGAGGGTCAGCTTCAAGAGATCAGCAGGGACAAGTTCGCCCAAACTCTCTTGGAGCGCCTGAAGCAAGTTTATGAGCAGGCGGCTGGGAACATGGGAAGGCAGCACCAGGGCAATCGCTTGTTGCTGGAACCCCGCAAAACGCGGGAGTGGGAAGTAGGAGACCAGGTCATGGTCAGAAACTACGCCAGAGTAGGGAGTCTGGAACCACTGTATATGGGACCCTACAACATTGTAGACAAGGCGAGTCCCATGGTTTACGCCGTAAAAGTACCTCGGCGCACTAAGTGGTTCCACATAAACCAATGTAAACTGTACCAGCCGGGTGCGCAAGGGAAAACTACAGGGGTAAATCCCGCCAATGGGAAAACACAGCCCCAGGTAGGACCACAAGGCACACAGGCAGGCGTAGCAGCTTGCATCAGGGGAAGGGACATCCCGGACGATCATGCAGCGTTTTTCTGGAGTTGGGGGTTAGATGACGAGGACCCCAGGGTACCCTGGTCAGATGAGGATAGTGCAGATGAGCATAGTGATGATGACGGGTGGTTTCAGAGGAACGGTCTGGAAGGATTGGGGCCGCTAGGTAGAGATCCATACGGGGTGGACACACAAGCTGCAGGTCCCGACAGCAGGAGGAAGGAGCTAGAGGAGGCCGGGCCAGCCGCTATGTGGTTCCCAGAGGTGTGGCCGCCCGCTTTGAACGTCCAGTCCTCAGGGGAGGCAGAGTTCGCGAGTGAAGGGCCGCCTGCTGGGCCGAGCAGGGCGGGGCCCCGAACTGCCAGCCCCGAGGTTAGGGAGGCGGAGTCAGCGGAGGCGGGGCTGGCGCCTGTGATGGAACCCCAGGTCATCCCGTTGAAGGTCTCGGGACCCGGTCCGTCCGTCACGGAGCCCCCGCCCATAGCAATTCCCCGTAGGTCAAGCAGAGTACCCCAGCCCAGGAAGATGTGGTCAGGTCCCCAGGCTGCCCCAGGGCGTAAGTTTCAGGTTAAGATAACCCGGGTAGAGACAGGCCACATCGAAGCAGTAACAGGCTGCGGCAGATCAGAGGGAAGGGTCAGTGCCCTCCCACCGTCGGGAAGAGCTCGCAGCAGCCTTCTCAGGATTTAAAGGGGGCCGCCCTGAGAACGGGCGGCATTGTAAAGTTATTAGTTTAAGGTTTTAAGTTTTAGTTTAAAGTTTTAAGTAGTTTTAATAAGGTTAAGTTTGTAGTGTTTTTAACAGATAACGATAAAATGATGGGAGTTTTAAGGCTAGGTTTAGAGGAAGTCTATTTAGCAAACGTTGAAGTTTACGTGAGGCGAGGTCAGGGGACCCGCTCACCCTTCACAAAAGCCAGAGACTTTTTGCGAGGCTGGCTACCTCATTCTATCTGATCACAGGAACCAAGGAAGGATGGAACGACTTCTAGTTTTGCTCGTGGCAATCGGATGTGGATTGGCCTATCGGGGCCTCACCAAGGATGTCGTGGTGTTTGGATGTTCCGGGGACACGGCCCCCATCGCGGTGGATGGGACCGGAAGACGGAAGGCAGAAGGGACCAGCACCTATTTCCACAAGGGAAGGTGGCCAGGATGGCTGGGAACGAACTCAACGGAGTATTCCAGCACATCGGGGTTCGCCTACAAAGAGACTTCTTTAATGTGCCCCAAAGTACGGATCATCGCACCCAGGATCAGCGTCACCGTCGGCAAACGGATTTGTTTGACCTGCAGTGGGAATGTCCCATTGAGCCGATGGTGGTGGCTGCGAAAGCTGAGCAAAACTATGAGGAACTCTTCGGTTGAGTGGGAGCGACTGGGTAATAATACCCATCGGACAATTACGGGGACAGATGGACAAGTGAAAGTCTGTTGGGACAAATGGTGGGAACCAGATGAGGGGATTTATGTTTGTATGTGGGGGTCAAAGTACGTTTGCCCCAAAGGCATCTCCATATTCTTTATTAACCAGTGGCAGGATAACGGACAGGGGATGAGGTGAGATGCGAGCACCAGGGGGTGCGGAGCCCCATACTCTCCGATCCCAGTAAATGCCACTGAGCTCATTACGCGCCCACGCAAAGCCCCGCCCACGATTCCGGTAGTTCTAACTGAGGAAGAAGGGTGCCCTAAAACTAGTAAGGGACCCGGGAACGGTTTGGTACTGGTCCCCACAGACCAGATACTATTTCAGGGGGTACATTACGCGGTGGCCTCGGTGATTTTAAATCTCACTGAGGTACGGTTACCAGAGTGGTGCCCCAAAAAGACGGAACAGTTGTACCAGATCCTGTTGACCAAGATGTTCAGGCAATTTTACGAGTTTGATTTTGCAGAAATCGATAAGACAAGTTTATACACCGCACCGCAGGAAGTTTTGGACCAAGTAGGGAGGCAAAGAAGGGGTTTGGTGAACGATGCGTTCACTGCTTTTAACACAGGGACATCTGTGGTCAACGCTCTAGACAGTGTGGAGCTGCAGACCCAGATTAATGGTTTAAAAACACAGTTAAAGGATATTCTTACAGATGAGAATAAAGTGGTAGGGTCGGGTCTGCACGAGGACCAAGCCATGACACTACACTTAAAAGAGATTATAGCAGAGCTGGAGAAACATGCGCGTACGGTAAATGCCCTGATCAGGGAAGATCGGAATGCATCCGATCAAGCTGCGCAGAACGAGGTGTGCGTGCTTTACGGGGCGTGGTTACTGGGCGAGGGCCGCAGTAATTTGGAGGATTTAAAACAAGGTTTGGTCCCGTCCTGGATAAGTAACAAACACCTGCGGGCGCTCCACCCTTTTCAGAATGCATTAAGTCCGTGCCAGCTCAGGCTAGCTTCAGAAGCTTACCCAGTCCCCGTGGACTGCGGACGTTCAAACCATACTATTATGGGAATAGTATTACGCATGCCGGTTTTGGGCAACACAGCAAAGCCCGCCCCGGTGTATCGGGTAGAGAACATCGGTGTCATTCAGGGGGGAGCCCACATTCGTTATGCAGCGGTTCCACCTTACGTCATCCGCTGGGAGCAAACGATGACAGGTACAGATCTCTCTGGTTGTCGTGGCAGGGGAGCACACATAATACTGTGCCCCCAGCACTTGAATGCCTTTTTAACACCACAGTGCGGGTTCAGAACGGCTGGCGCCAAGTCCATGAATTGCACCATGGAGGCAATGGCACAAGATCATGTGCCTCCGCAGGTAGCATACATCGGGGGTGGAACATATTGTGTTACCACTGCAGCGCAACACTACCAGCATGGAAACCGTAGCCGGTGTCCGGTGAGTGACAGCAGTTTCTGTTTTAAACCCAGGGCTGAAGTTCAAGTAGCACAACAGCGAATTATCCCAATCCCTGAACCATCCACTGTTCATCTCACAGTAAAAGAGAATTTTACCGACTTGCAGCGATTTGTCGCACATTTTGGGTACCTCATTCCCCCTCTCCCCGAGCATTTAACCAAACTTCTAAAAGCCGTCGCGGTGTCACAAAAGCATTTCTATACATTAGAACAGAAAACCGTCGAGATAGGTACAGACATTTTGGACATAGTGGTTCCACCGTGGTGGAATCTGTTCACGAATATTGAAGTGCCCTCATGGGTCAGAATAGCCTCCCACATTTTAGTCGTCTGTCAAGTGTTTATTGTAGTATACCTTTTGTTCATACATTGTAAAAGAGACAAGCGCCTCACCAAGCATGAGAACACGGGAGAGTGGCGAGAACGTTACGTGCGCGTGCACGATGAGAGCGCAGTGTAATGGGAAAATGGCGTCACTCCCGCTCGCCACGTGCGCCGCGGAAGTTTGTACTCAGTGTAAATACGTTGGAAACTCGACATGTTTAAGAGTCGGGATTTGTTTATTTTGGTGATGGTGTTGATTGTTTGGTTTTTGGGTTTTGTTTTTCCTTCCCTTGAATAAAAGACAAATATACAGGTGATGCGTGAGGTATCGGCCTGGTTACGCCGGGAAGGAAAACAAGTGGTGTAAGTTTAAGGGCAAATGATGCCTACGGTGATATAAAGTGTGATTTTTCTTGGGAAATGAGGACGACACAGAGACCCTAGTGAAGTTAAAATTTTATGGGATTAATTTACTGGATTCGGAGTGAAATCGAGATAAGATTGCTCACCACTGAGATTTTTGATACGATAAGCGGAGTTATTCGCATCAACAGGAGGGACTGTAGAATTCGCAATTATCGCGATTTCATTTTAATAAGGAGAAAACACAAGTTTCGTTCAAAACAGCTTTTATTTCAGCGGAATGCTGTCAGGTTTAAATTGGACACAAGCAGCCTGTAAAATGGCCGCCGCACCGCGTGACAGAACATTCGAGACTTTTCGGCAGGCAGACAAGATGGCGTTCCAATAAACATTTTTTTGCAGGATCGATAACGATTCAGCACAGTGAAGACAATACACAGGACATTATGGGTTTACAGTATAAACATCGATACTGGGATCGGTCTCCCAGGTACAAAGGAAAGCCATCAAGGGCCCATCCAAAGGACATTAATATGTAAACTCCCAACGGCTCTACGATGAGAGAGCCGTTAGCAGGTAGTTATACAGGACACTTGGAAGCCCCAAACCCCTCCAGGGGGAACACCGACCGATTTAACAATGGGAGAAATATTAACAGGTACTCAAACATTCAGGAGTAGCCCCGAAACCCATTAAGGACAGAGATCACCCATACAGGACATTTTTGGGCGCCAAACCTTAAACAAAAGAATGGACATTGTAGTTGGGCGGGAAACGGAAGAACTGTGCACTATAATTGCAGGCCCAAACCGTCCATTCGCTCTCTTGCTCTTTTGCTCTTGACTCTTGCCGCTTGCTGCTGTTATCATCGTGGCTGCTCCTGTGTTTTATCCGGTCGATTCGTAACCTCGTGGCTGCTCCTGGGTAAAAGACTGTTGCAAAAGACCTATGTTGGTAGCTGGCAGCGGAACCGAAGGCCCGGGATGAGATGAGATGAGATGAGATGAGATGAGATGAGAAGAGAAGAAGACCTTATCCATCGCCACGGTCAGTAAATCCCGACCGCGCCTGTAGGTCGATCAGCCAAGTCTTCTCGACAGGAAGTTTTCTTCTTTAACAAGACATATTGCATCAACGATAACTGGACTGTGCAAACACATCGTATCAGTGATATTGACAACGGTGTTCCTCGACTAAACTGTGAAGTCCACCAACAGAGGTCTTCACTACAGCGGACGGTCCAGCCGACTGACCGAGCAGCAGAAGCAGTAAACAAGTGGGACCAGGAGATCTCCTGACCAACACGTGGGTGCTGCGGTGAAAAACATCCGATCAGCTATTCGGGATTTCTCCGAGTTATTACGAGTGGTGAGCATGAGTCTCGGGATCCTACGAAGCTAGTTTTAGGATAGTTATTGATAGGGGAGGGTTTAAAGATTAAGGATATTTGTAATGTGTGCCCTATTTACGTTGTGCTGGTCGTTCCTCGTTTCCCTAAGAGTGATTATAACTGTTTGTAAGATTGTACTGTCATTAATCTGTGCATATGACATGTATTTCATAATTTTAAGTATCATGCAATAAAGATTTTCCATTTCGTACCGTTCAAACCAAGTCTACATGAGTTTTATCTCCATTACTGCTCTCGCATCTAAGTCCAGTGTCTAGAACCGTAAGGGAGAGTGATTCGAACCACTCACAGGGGTGTCTAGTGTTCCCAGACTGGCTGGAGACCAGGCCTAGACCCGCACTGACATACAGGCTGCACAGAGCCGCGTGAACCTCACAGGCTACGAGACACGCAGGGTCAGGAGAGGATCCCTTACACCTGTGATGTGGGGAGAGACCCTGTGATGTGGGGAGAGACCCTGTGATGTGGAGACCCTGTGATGTGGAGACCCTGTGATGTGGGGAGAGACCCTGTGATGTGGAGACCCTGTGATGTGGGGAGAGACCCTGTGATGTGGAGACCCTGTGATGTGGGGAGAGACCCTGTGATGTGGAGAGACCCTGTGAGGTGGAGAGACCCTGTGATGTGGAGACCCTGTGATGTGGGGAGAGACCCTGTGATGTGGAGACCCTGTGATGTGGAGACCCTGTGATGTGGGGAGACCCTGTGATGTGGAGAGACCCTGTGATGTGGGGAGACCCTGTGATGTGGGGAGACCCTGTGATGTGGAGAGACCCTGTGATGTGGAGACCCTGTGATGTGGGGAGAGACCCTGTGATGTGGAGACCCTGTGATGTGGAGACCCTGTGATGTGGGGAGACCCTGTGATGTGGAGAGACCCTGTGATGTGGAGAGACCCTGTGATGTGGAGACCCTGTGATGTGGGGAGAGACCCTGTGAAGTGGGAAGAGACCCTGTGATGTGGAGACCCTGTGATGGGGAGAGACCCTGTGATGTGGAGACCCTGTGATGTGGAGACCCTGTGATGTGGGGAGAGACCCTGTGAAGTGGGAAGAGACCCTGTGATGTGGGGAGAGACCCTGTGATGTGGAGACCCTGTGATGGGGAGAGACCCTGTGATGTGGAGACCCTGTGATGTGGAGACCCTGTGATGTGGGGAGAGACCCTGTGATGTGGAGAGACCCTGTGATGTGGTGACTCTGTGATGGGGAGAGACCCTGTGATGTGGGGAGAGACCCTGTGATGTGGGGAGACACTGTGAAGTGGAGACCCTGTGATGTGGAGACCCTGTGATGTGGGGAGAGACCCTGTGATGTGGAGACCCTGTGATGTGGAGACCCTGTGATGTGGGGAGAGACCCTGTGATGTGGAGAGAGACCCTGTGATGTGGAGACCCTGTGATGTGGGGAGACCCTGTGACGTGGAGACCCTGTGATGTGGGGAGACCCTGTGATGTGGGGAGAGACCCTGTGATGTGGGGAGAGACCCTGTGATGTGGGGAGAGACCCTGTGATGTGGAGAGAGACCCTGTGATGTGGGGAGAACCTGTGATGTGGAGAGACTCTGTGATGTGGAGACCCTGTGATGTGGAGACCCTGTGATGGGGAGAGACCCTGTGAAATGGGAAGAGACCCTGTGATGTGGGGAGAGACCCTGTTATGTGGGGAGATACCCTGTGATGTGGAGACCCTGTGATGTGTGGAGAGACCCTGTGATGTGGGGAGACCCTGTGATGTGGAGAGAGACCCTGTGATGTGGAGACCCTGTGATGTGGGGAGACCCTGTGACGTGGAGACCCTGTGATGTGGGGAGACCCTGTGATGTGGGGAGAGACCCTGTGATGTGGGGAGAGACCCTGTGATGTGGGGAGAACCTGTGATGTGGAGACCCTGTGATATGGAGACCCTGTGATGTGGGGAGAGACCCTGTGATGTGGGGAGAGACCCTGTGATGTGGAGAGAGACCCTGTGATGTGGGGAGAGACCCTGTGATGTGGAGAGACTCTGTGATGTGGAGACCCTGTGATGTGGAGACCCTGTGATGTGGGGAGAGACCCTGTGAAGTGGGAAGAGACCCTGTGATGTGGAGACCCTGTGATGTGGGGAGAGACCCTGTGATGTGGAGAGAGACCCTGTGATGTGGAGACCCTGTGATGTGGAGAGACCCTGTGATGTGGAGAGACCCTGTGATGTGGAGACCCTGTGATGTGGGGAGAGACCCTGTGATGTGGAGACCCTGTGATGTGGAGACCCTGTGATGTGGGGAGACCCTGTGATGTGGAGAGACCCTGTGATGTGGGGAGAGACCCTGTGATGTGGGGAGAGACCCTGTGATGTGGAGACCCTGTGATGTGGAGACCCTGTGATGTGGGGAGAGACCCTGTGATGTGGAGACCCTGTGATGTGGGGAGAGACCCAGTGATGTGGAGAGACCCTGTGAGGTGGAGAGACCCTGTGATGTGGAGACCCTGTGATGTGGGGAGAGACCCTGTGATGTGGAGACCCTGTGATGTGGAGACCCTGTGATGTGGGGAGACCCTGTGATGTGGAGAGACCCTGTGATGTGGGGAGACCCTGTGATGTGGGGAGACCCTGTGATGTGGAGAGACCCTGTGATGTGGAGACCCTGTGATGTGGGGAGAGACCCTGTGATGTGGAGACCCTGTGATGTGGAGACCCTGTGATGTGGGGAGACCCTGTGATGTGGAGAGACCCTGTGATGTGGGGAGACCCTGTGATGTGGAGAGACCCTGTGATGTGGAGACCCTGTGATGTGGGGAGAGACCCTGTGAAGTGGGAAGAGACCCTGTGATGTGGGGAGAGACCCTGTGATGTGGAGACCCTGTGATGGGGAGAGACCCTGTGATGTGGAGACCCTGTGATGTGGAGACCCTGTGATGTGGGGAGAGACCCTGTGATGTGGAGAGACCCTGTGATGTGGTGACTCTGTGATGGGGAGAGACCCTGTGATGTGGGGAGAGACCCTGTGATGTGGGGAGACACTGTGAAGTGGAGACCCTGTGATGTGGAGACCCTGTGATGTGGGGAGAGACCCTGTGATGTGGAGACCCTGTGATGTGGAGACCCTGTGATGTGGGGAGAGACCCTGTGATGTGGAGAGAGACCCTGTGATGTGGAGACCCTGTGATGTGGGGAGACCCTGTGACGTGGAGACCCTGTGATGTGGGGTGACCCTGTGATGTGGGGAGAGACCCTGTGATGTGGAGACCCTGTGATGTGGGGAGACCCTGTGATGTGGGGAGAGACCCTGTGATGTGGGGAGAGACCCTGTGATGTGGGGAGAACCTGTGATGTGGAGAGACTCTGTGATGTGGAGACCCTGTGATGTGGAGACCCTGTGATGGGGAGAGACCCTGTGAAATGGGAAGAGACCCTGTGATGTGGGGAGAGACCCTGTTATGTGGGAGAGACCCTGTGATGTGGAGACCCTGTGATGTGTGGAGAGACCCTGTGATGTGGGGAGACCCTGTGATGTGGAGAGAGACCCTGTGATGTGGAGACCCTGTGATGTGGGGAGACCCTGTGATGTGGAGAGAGACCCTGTGATGTGGAGACCCTGTGATGTGGGGAGACCCTGTGACGTGGAGACCCTGTGATGTGGGGAGACCCTGTGATGTGGGGAGAGACCCTGTGATGTGGGGAGAGACCCTGTGATGGGGGAGACCTGTGATGTGGAGACCCTGTGATATGGAGACCCTGTGATGTGGGGAGAGACCCTGTGATGTGGGGAGAGACCCTGTGATGTGGAGAGAGACCCTGTGATGTGGGAGAGACCCTGTGATGTGGAGAGACTCTGTGATGTGGAGACCCTGTGATGTGGAGACCCTGTGATGGGGAGAGACCCTGTGAAATGGGAAGAGACCCTGTGATGTGGGGAGAGACCCTGTTATGTGGGGAGATACCCTGTGATGTGGAGACCCTGTGATGTGTGGAGAGACCCTGTGATGTGGAGACCCTGTGATGTGGGGAGAGACCCTGTGATGTGGGGAGAGACCCTGTGATGTGGAGAGACCCTGTGATGTGGAGACCCTGTGATGTGGAGACCCTGTGATGTGGGGAGACCCTGTGATGTGGGGAGACCCTGTGATGTGGAGAGAGACCCTGTGATGTGGAGACCCTGTGATGTGGAGACCCTGTGATGTGGGGAGACCCTGTGATGTGGGGAGAGACCCTGTGAAGTGGGAAGAGACCCTGTGATGTGGAGACCCTGTGATGTGGGGAGAGACCCTGTGATGTGGGGAGAGACCCTGTGATGTGGAGACCCTGTGATGTGGGGAGAGACCCTGTGATGTGGAGAGAGACCCTGTGATGTGGAGACCCTGTGATGTGGGGAGAGACCCTGTGATGTGGAGACCCTGTGATGTGGAGACCCTGTGATGTGGGGAGAGACCCTGTGAAGTGGGAAGAGACCCTGTGATGTGGAGACCCTGTGATGTGGGGAGAGACCCTGTGATGTGGAGACCCTGTGATGTGGAGAGACCCTGTGATGTGGAGAGACCCTGTGATGTGGAGACCCTGTGATGTGGGGAGAGACCCTGTGATGTGGAGACCCTGTGATGTGGAGACCCTGTGATATGGGGAGACCCTGTGATGTGGAGAGACCCTGTGATGTGGGGAGACCCTGTGATGTGGAGAGACCCTGTGATGTGGAGACCCTGTGATGTGGGGAGAGACCCTGTGAAGTGGGAGGAGACCCTGTGATGTGGAGACCCTGTGATGTGGAGACCCTGTGATGTGGGGAGACCCTGTGATGTGGGGAGAGACCCTGTGATGTGGAGACCCTGTGATGTGGGGAGAGACCCTGTGATGTGGAGACCCTGTGATGTGGGGAGAGACGCTGTGATGTGGGGAGAGACCCTGTGATGTGGAGAGACCCTGTGATGGGGAGACCCTGTGATGTGGGGAGAGACCCTGTGATGTGGAGACCCTGTGATGTGGGGAGAGACCCTGTGAAGTGGGAAGAGACCCTGTGATGTGGGGAGAGACCCTGTGATGTGGAGAGACCCTGTGATGTGGGGAGACCCTGTGATGTGGAGAGACCCTGTGATGTGGAGACCCTGTGATGTGGGGAGAGACCCTGTGATGTGGGGAGAGACCCTGTGATGTGGAGACCCTGTGATGTGGGGAGAGACCCTGTGATGTGGAGACCCTGTGATGTGGGGAGAGACGCTGTGATGTGGGGAGAGACCCTGTGATGTGGGGAGAGACCCTGTGATGGGGAGACCCTGTGATGTGGGGAGACCCTGTGATGTGGAGACCCTGTGATGTGGAGACCCTGTGATGTGGAGAGAGACCCTGTGATGTGGGGACCCTGTGATGTGGAGACCCTGTGATGTGGGGACCCTGTGATGTGGAGACCCTGTGATGTGGAGACCCTGTGATGTGGAGACCCTGTGATGTGGAGAGAGACCCTGTGATGTGGGGAGACCCTGTGATGTGGAGACCCTGTGATGTGGGGAGAGACCCTGTGATGTGGGGAGAGACCCTGTGATGTGGAGACCCTGTGATGTGGGGAGACCCTGTGATGTGGAGACCCTGTGATGTGGAGAGACCCTGTGATGTGGAGACCCTGTGATGTGGAGACCCTGTGATGTGGGGAGACCCTGTGATGTGGAGAGAGACCCTGTGATGTGGAGACCCTGTGATGTGGAGACCCTGTGATGTGGAGACCCTGTGATGTGGGGAGAGACCCTGTGAAGTGGGAAGAGACCCTGTGATGTGGAGACCCTGTGATGTGGAGACCCTGTGATGTGGAGACCCTGTGATGTGGAGAGACCCTGTGATGTGGAGAGACCCTGTGATGTGGAGACCCTGTGATGTGGGGAGAGACCCTGTGATGTGGAGACCCTGTGATGTGGAGACCCTGTGATATGGGGAGACCCTGTGATGTGGAGAGACCCTGTGATGTGGGGAGACCCTGTGATGTGGAGAGACCCTGTGATGTGGAGACCCTGTGATGTGGGGAGAGACCCTGTGAAGTGGGAGGAGACCCTGTGATGTGGAGAGCCTGTGATGTGGAGACCCTGTGATGTGGTGAGACCCTGTGATGTGGGGAGAGACCCTGTGATGTGGAGACCCTGTGATGTGGGGAGAGACCCTGTGATGTGGAGACCCTGTGATGTGGGGAGAGACGCTGTGATGTGGGGAGAGACCCTGTGATGTGGAGAGACCCTGTGATGGGGAGACCCTGTGATGTGGGGAGAGACCCTGTGATGTGGAGACCCTGTGATGTGGGGAGAGACCCTGTGAAGTGGGAAGAGACCCTGTGATGTGGGGAGAGACCCTGTGATGTGGAGAGACCCTGTGATGTGGGGAGACCCTGTGATGTGGAGAGACCCTGTGATGTGGAGACCCTGTGATGTGGGGAGAGACCCTGTGATGTGGGGAGAGACCCTGTGATGTGGAGACCCTGTGATGTGGGGAGAGACCCTGTGATGTGGAGACCCTGTGATGTGGGGAGAGACGCTGTGATGTGGGGAGAGACCCTGTGATGTGGGGAGAGACCCTGTGATGGGGAGACCCTGTGATGTGGGGAGACCCTGTGATGTGGAGACCCTGTGATGTGGAGACCCTGTGATGTGGAGAGAGACCCTGTGATGTGGGGACCCTGTGATGTGGAGACCCTGTGATGTGGGGACCCTGTGATGTGGAGACCCTGTGATGTGGAGACCCTGTGATGTGGAGACCCTGTGATGTGGAGAGAGACCCTGTGATGTGGGGAGACCCTGTGATGTGGAGACCCTGTGATGTGGGGAGAGACCCTGTGATGTGGGGAGAGACCCTGTGATGTGGAGACCCTGTGATGTGGGGAGACCCTGTGATGTGGAGACCCTGTGATGTGGAGAGACCCTGTGATGTGGAGACCCTGTGATGTGGAGACCCTGTGATGTGGGGAGACCCTGTGATGTGGAGAGAGACCCTGTGATGTGGAGACCCTGTGATGTGGAGACCCTGTGATGTGGAGACCCTGTGATGTGGGGAGAGACCCTGTGAAGTGGGAAGAGACCCTGTGATGTGGAGACCCTGTGATGTGGAGACCCTGTGATGTGGGGAGACCCTGTGATGTGGGGAGAGACCCTGTGATGTGGGGAGAGACCCTGTGATGTGGAGACCCTGTGATGTGGAGACCCTGTGATGTGGGGAGAGACACTGTGATGTGGAGACCCTGTGATGTGGAGACCCTCTGATGTGGGGAGAGACCCTGTGATGTGGAGAGACCCTGTGATGTGGGGAGACCCTGTGATGTGGAGACCCTGTGATGTGGAGACCCTGTGATGTGGGGAGAGACACTGTGATGTGGAGACCCTGTGATGTGGGGAGAGACCCTGTGATGTGGAGACCCTGTGATGTGGGGAGAGACCCTGTGATGTGGGGAGACCCTGTGATGTGGAGACCCTGTGATGTGGAGACCCTGTGATGTGGCGACCCTGTGATGTGGAGACCCTGTGATGTGGAGACCCTGTGATGTGGGGAGAGACGCTGTGATGTGGGGAGAGACCCTGTGATGTGGAGACCCTGTGATGTGGAGACCCTGTGATGTGGGGAGACCCTGTGATGTAGGGAGAGACCCTGTGATGTGGAGAGAGACCCTGTGATGTGGGGAGAGACCCTGTGATGTGGAGACCCTGTGATGTGGAGACCCTGTGATGTGGGGAGAGACACTGTGATGTGGAGACCCTGTGATGTGGAGACCCTCTGATGTGGGGAGAGACCCTGTGATGTGGAGAGACCCTGTGATGTGGGGAGACCCTGTGATGTGGAGACCCTGTGATGTGGAGACCCTGTGATGTGGGGAGAGACCCTGTGATGTGGAGAGACCCTGTGATGTGGTGACTCTGTGATGGGGAGAGACCCTGTGATGTGGGGAGAGACCCTGTGATGTGGAGACCCTGTGATGTGGGGAGACACTGTGAAGTGGAGACCCTGTGATGTGGATACCCTGTGATGTGGGGAGACCCTGTGACGTGGAGACCCTGTGATGTGGAGACCCTGTGATGTGGGGAGACCCTGTGATGTGGGGAGAGACCCTGTGATGTGGAGAGACCCCTGTGATGTGGAGAGAGACCCTGTGATGTGGGGAGAGACCCTGTGATGTGGAGAGACCCTGTGATGTGGAGAGAGACCCTGTGATGTGGGGAGAGACCCTGTGATGTGGAGAGACTCTGTGATGTGGAGAGAGACCCTGTGATGTGGAGACCCTGTGATGGGGAGAGACCCTGTGTTGTGGAGACCCTGTGATGTGGGGAGACCCTGTGATGTGGAGACCCTGTGATGTGGGGAGACCCTGTGAAATGGGAAGAGACCCTGTGAAATGGGAAGAGACCCTGTGATGTGGAGACCCTGTGATGTGGGGAGACCCTGTGACGTGGAGACCCTGTGATGTGGAGACCCTGTGATGTGGGGAGACCCTGTGATGTGGGGAGAGACCCTGTGATGTGGAGAGACCCTGTGATGTGGAGAGAGACCCTGTGATGTGGGGAGAGACCCTGTGATGTGGAGAGACTCTGTGATGTGGAGAGAGACCCTGTGATGTGGAGACCCTGTGATGGGGAGAGACCCTGTGTTGTGGAGACCCTGTGATGTGGGGAGACCCTGTGATGTGGAGACCCTGTGATGTGGGGAGACCCTGTGAAATGGGAAGAGACCCTGTGAAATGGGAAGAGACCCTGTGATGTGGAGACCCTGTGATGTGGAGACCCTGCGATGGGGAGAGACCCTGTGTTGTGGAGACCCTGTGATGTGGGGAGACCCTGTGATGTGGAGACCCTGTGATGTGGGGAGAGACCCTGTGATGTGGAGACCCTGTGATGTGGAGACCCTGTGATGTGGAGACCCTGTGATGTGGGGAGAGACCCTGTGTTGTGGAGACCCTGTGATGTGGGGAGACCCTGTGATGTGGAGACCCTGTGATGTGGGGAGAGACCCTGTGATGTGGAGACCCTGTGAAGTGGGAAGAGACCCTGTGATGTGGAGACCCTGTGATGTGGGTAGAGACCCTGTGATGTGGAGACCCTGTGATGTGGGTAGACACCCTGTGATGTGGAGACCCTGTGATGTGGGAAGAGACCCTGTGATGTGGAGACCCTGTGATGTGGGGAGAGACCCTGTGATGTGGAGACCCTGTGATGTGTGGAGAGACCCTGTGATGTGGAGACCCTGTGATGGGGAGAGACCCTGTGATGTGGAGACCCTGTGATGTGGGGAGAGACCCTGTGATGTGGGGAGAGACCCTGTGATGTGGAGAGACCCTGTGATGTGGAGACCCTGTGATGTGGAGACCCTGTGATGTGAGGAGACCCTGTGATGTGGGGAGACCCTGTGATGTGGAGAGAGACCCTGTGATGTGGAGACCCTGTGATGTGGAGACCCTGTGATGTGGGGAGACCCTGTGATGTGGGGAGAGACCCTGTGAAGTGGGAAGAGACCCTGTGATGTGGAGACCCTGTGATGTGGGGAGAGACCCTGTGATGTGGGGAGAGACCCTGTGATGTGGAGACCCTGTGATGTGGGGAGAGACCCTGTGATGTGGAGAGAGACCCTGTGATGTGGAGACCCTGTGATGTGGAGACCCTGTGATGTGGGGAGAGACCCTGTGAAGTGGGAAGAGACCCTGTGATGTGGAGACCCTGTGATGTGGAGAGACCCTGTGATGTGGAGACCCTGTGATGTGGGGAGAGACCCTGTGATGTGGAGACCCTGTGATGTGGAGACCCTGTGATGTGGGGAGACCCTGTGATGTGGAGAGACCCTGTGATGTGGGGAGACCCTGTGATGTGGAGAGACCCTGTGATGTGGAGACCCTGTGATGTGGGGAGAGACCCTGTGAAGTGGGAGGAGACCCTGTGATGTGGAGACCCTGTGATGTGGAGACCCTGTGATGTGGGGAGACCCTGTGATGTGGGGAGAGACCCTGTGATGTGGAGACCCTGTGATGGGGAGAGACCCTGTGATGTGGAGACCCTGTGATGTGGGGAGAGACCCTGTGAAGTGGGAAGAGACCCTGTGATGTGGGGAGGGACCCTGTGATGTGGAGAGACCCTGTGATGTGGGGAGACCCTGTGATGTGGAGAGACCCTGTGATGTGGAGACCCTGTGATGTGGGGAGAGACCCTGTGATGTGGGGAGAGACCCTGTGATGTGGAGACCCTGTGATGTGGGGAGAGACCCTGTGATGTGGAGACCCTGTGATGTGGGGAGAGACCCTGTGATGTGGGGAGAGACCCTGTGATGTGGAGAGACCCTGTGATGGGGAGACCCTGTGATGTGGGGAGACCCTGTGATGTGGAGACCCTGTGATGTGGAGACCCTGTGATGTGGAGAGAGACCCTGTGATGTGGGGACCCTGTGATGTGGAGACCCTGTGATGTGGGGACCCTGTGATGTGGAGACCCTGTGATGTGGAGACCCTGTGATGTGGAGAGAGACCCTGTTAATGGGGGAGACCCTGTGATGTGGAGACCCTGTGATGTGGGGAGAGACCCTGTGATGTGGGGAGAGACCCTGTGATGTGGAGACCCTGTGATGTGGGGAGACCCTGTGATGTGGAGACCCTGTGATGTGGAGAGACCCTGTGATGTGGAGACCCTGTGATGTGGAGACCCTGTGATGTGGGGAGACCCTGTGATGTGGAGAGAGACCCTGTGATGTGGAGACCCTGTGATGTGGAGACCCTGTGATGTGGGGAGAGACCCTGTGATGTGGAGAGAGACCCTGTGATGTGGGGAGAGACCCTGTGATGTGGGGAGAGACCCTGTGATGTGGAGACCCTGTGATGTGGAGACCCTGTGATGTGGGGAGACCCTGTGATGTGGGGAGACCCTGTGATGTGGGGAGAGACCCTGTGATGTGGAGACCCTGTGATGTGTGGATTGAGCCTGTGATGTGGAGACCCTGTGATGTGGAGACCCTGTGATGTGGAGACCCTGTGATGTGGACACCCTGTGATGTGGAGACCCTGTGATGTGGAGAGACCCTGTGATGTGGGGAGAGACCCTGTGATGTGGAGACCCTGTGATGTGGACACCCTGTGATGTGGAGACCCTGTGATGTGGGGAGACCCTGTGATGTGGGGAGACCCTGTGATGTGGAGACCCTGTGATGTGGAGACCCTGTGATGTGGAGACCTTGTGATGTGGGGAGAGACCCTGTGATGTGGAGACCCTGTGATGTGGGGAGAGACCCTGTGATGTGGAAACCCTGTGATGTGGGGAGAGACCCTGTGATGTGGGGGGGGGAGACCCGGTTTACACAGCTGCTCAAGATGAATTTCTACCCCTAGATATATCTCACATTTTTATGTTAGTGTCTCTCTACTGTAGAGATTGGTGAGGTTTGAAAGTTTGTCCCAGGAGGAACTTACCTGTTGCATCATTGAGAGATAGATTGGAATCTACTGCACCCACTGCATCATTCCGTGTGAAGGCACTGACAACCAGAGCTCCTCCACCCAGCTTCCTGATGGCTCTCGTCTGTCTGCTACTGAGCCATCCAGACCATCAAGGTTCCAGGTTCAATCCTTGGCCTGTGCTGAGTTTACTGATCTCACCTGGCCTATCAATAAGCAGCAACAACAGCTTGCATTTGTCTAGCGCCTTTAACCTAGTAAAACATCCCAAGGCGCTGCAGTTCAGCGATTATCAAAGGAAAGTTTGACACCGAGCCACATAAGGAGATATCAGGACGGGTGACCATAAGCTTGGTCAAAGAGGTAGGTTTTAAGGAGCATCTTAAAGGAGGACAGAGAGGGAGAGAGGCTGGGGAGGTTCAGGGAGGGAATTCCAGAGCTTAGGGCCCAGAGAACAGAAGGCACGGCCACCAATGGTGGAGCGATTAAAATCGGAGATGTGCAAGAGGCCAGAATTGGAGGAGTGCAGAGATCTCGAAGGGTTGTAGGGCTGGAGGAAGTTACAGAGACATGGAGGGGCGAGGCCATGGAGAGATTTAAGAACAATTTTAAAATCGAGGCGTTGCTGGACTGGGAGCCAATGTAGGTCAGCGAGCACATGGGGTGATGGGTGGACAGGACTTGGTGCCAGTTAGGACATGGGCAGCTGAGTAGAAACAAATGGCTTCAGTGCTCTCAGGCTGGGGAGGGAACAATTCCGTCAACGCTCTCAATGCAATGACTATTCATGCTGGAACGGGCTGGTCAGATGAAGGCAGCATTGGCTTTGAAGGCCTCCACACTTGAATACCTAGCCAATGCTCACTGTCCAGGGTCTCCCACTGAGAATGGCCGCGGTGCCAGAGGATGAGCATCACCTGTGCAATCAGTAAGAACCAACGCCATTGTGAGAAACAAGGAAATTGGACACGAGACGTTCTGCTCTGGAATTCTCCCTTTCACGGCAAACAGGGATAATGCTGGAGGAGCTGAATCAAATCTGACTACTGCTTTTAAAAGTCTGCTCCATGTGCACAGCTTCCGGTTAACTATTATTATCGGACTCGGAGAGGACTGCAGAGAGTGCCCCGGACTGGAAGTGGAGCGAGAGCGGAGCCTCTGACACTGAGAGCAGCATCGAAACAACTGGAATTTCCCATTGTCTACACACTAGGAAAGGCGTTGTGTAAAGAAAGGGGAAGGACAGAGAGCTCTTTAAGTGAAGGCCATTAGGTGAATTGCTTGTATTATTGCAGCGGAATCATAAAATCTTACAGCACAGAAGGAGGCCATTCGGGCCACCTTGCCTGTGCCGGCTCTTTGAAAGAGCGATCCAATCAGTCCCACTCCGCCCCCACCTCGCTCTTTCCCCATTCAAATTTTCCTTTTCAAGTATTTTTCCGATTCCTTTTTGAAAGTTATTATTGAATCTGCTTCCACCGCCCTTTCAGGCAGCGCATTCCAGATCACCACAACTCGCTGCGTAAAAAAGACTTCTCATCTCCCCCCTGCTTCTTTTGCCAATGATCTTAAATCTGTGTCCTCTGGTTGCCGACCCTTCTGCCAGTTGAAACAGTTTCTCCTTATTTACTCTGTCAAAACTCTTCATGATTTTGACCACCTCTATTAAATCTCCCCTTAACTTTCTCCGCTCTAAGGAGAACCACCCCAGCTTCTCCAGTCTCTCCACGTAACTGAAGTCCCGCATCCCTGGTATCGTTCTCGTAAATCTCCTCTGCTCCCTCTCCAAGGGCTGGAATGACAGAATCCTTGAGAGTGCAGAGGGTTAAACATGCCAGACGATATCACTATCTGATTTCTTTACAGTCGTTGTTGGAGCATTTATTACTATTTGATTGACCTGTGGTGAAGGTCTGTGTTTGAGGGATCCCCTGAGGGTCACAGTCTCATGGAGCAGTGAAATGCACATAATACACACGCACTGCTGTTTGTTTTGTGGCACTCTTCACATCTCTTCCTCTTTGGGAACAATAACTTTCAACAGGAAATTGGATATCTACTTGAAGGGGAAACAATTCACAGGGCTCTGGGGAAAGGGCAGGGGGGAGTGGGTCTAATTAAGTAGCTCTTTCAAAGAGCCGGCACAGGCACGATGGGCCAAATGGCCTCCTTCCATGACTCTATTTTTTGAAATGGTCCTCCAAGATAATTGGTCCATAATGTCAGCTTGGCTGGGTTGGTTGCAGTCGGTGGGTTCAAACTGCAGTCCAGGGCTTGATCAGATAACCTCGGCCGACACATCAGTGCCGTACTGAGGGAGTGCTGCGTTGTCAGAGGTGCCTGGTGTGGTTCGGGTAACTGCAAAAAGATGCCGTGGCACCATTTGTGGAGCAGAGGTTTCTCCTGGGGTCCTGGTCAACATTCCTCTCTCAACCAACGCAAAGAGAAACAAATTAATTGGTCATCTCTCTCATTTATGGGTTGTGGGACCTTGCTGTGCATAAATTGCCTGTCATGTCTGCCTACATAACAATAGTGACTGCACTTCAAAAGCAATTTATTGGTTAACAAAACACGGAGGAAGTGACAAAACCCTTAGAACATAAGAAATAGGAGCAGGATTCGGCCCCTGGAGCCTGCTCCGCCATTCAATAAGATCATGGCTGATCTTCGACCTCAACTCCACTTTTCCGCCCGATCCCCATATCCCTGATATAAATCCAAGTTATTTCTTTCTTGTAACATCCAGCAGGCCAGAGTGACAGAGTCAAATGCTAAAGATTGTCAAGTTTTTCCAATCTACTTTGGCGTGAGTGAGAAGCATTAGGGAATGTGTACAGAACATCGTTTGAAATTCAGCCTCTTCTGGCTGTGACTAATTCAAATAAAAACTCCAACAGCAATTCCTGATCCTTGTGCTGGTGGCTCCCTCTCCTTTCAATAATTTTTTCCTTCCACGGATGATGTAATGAGTATTCAGTAAATATTTGGCTGTGACGTTGCCATGGGAACGCTTGGCCAGAGGCATGAGAATTGAACCAAAGTGGTTGCTCCAGCTTAATATATCTGTTGGGCTGCCTTCAGTCTGGCCCTCTGACTCCTACTTATATCAGTTTGATAATGTTGATTCTTTCTCCCGCTCTGTCACCAGAAGATGTGCAATCTCTATTTGTCAACAAGTCTCAGGATGTTGAGTAATTCTGGAATTTCCTGACATCTGGCATACGTAAGAAGCCAAAAATACTCATCGATTTGACCCAGAACAGAGATTCAGACCCCATGTCCTCTCCATCACCAAGACCGCCTATTTCCACCTCCGTAATATCGTCTGCTTCCACCGCTGCCTCAGCTCATCTGCTGCTGAAACCCTCATCCATGCCTTTGTTACCTCCAGATGCGACTCTTCCAGTCCTCTCCTGGCCGGCCTCCCGTCTTCCACACTCCGTAAACTTGGGCCCATCCAAAACTCTGCTGCCCGTATTCTAACTCGCACCAAGTCCCATTCACCCATCACCCCTGTGCTCGCTGACCTACATAGTCACAGAGTCATAGGGGGAAAAATTCAGTATCGCCCCATTTGGGGCGCAATTATCGGCCGGGCGCAAAGATTAGCACCTGGCACTAATTATCGCCTCCGACTGCAAACTTGACTTTTATCGCCCCTGGAGGTGATTGGAGCGCTAAATCAGGCGCTACACATCTGTCTTGAGGCGCAAAGGCCAAGGAGTGAGGCGCTAACTCAGAGCGCTGGCGAAGCTCATGTGATGTCAGTCAGCAATGGAACACAGACACAATGGCGCTGGCCAGTTCTTAAAGGGGATGGTTGATCTTGCTTTCCATCCACATCCTGCTCATTGCAGCCTTGAATCTCGGCCTGGAGAGACCTGTACATCAAATCTGCTGGAAAGAACAATGGAGAGGCCCAGGGAAAGAGCTCAGAGTGCAACCCCCACAGTCTCTTCTAAATCGATACAAGGAAGGGCAAATTAAAATGAACCTGCAAAGTGCTGCTCAGTACCCAAAACTCCTTCACACAGCGCTGAATCTCTCCAGAAGTCTCTCTCTCTCTCTCTCTCAGAATGCGTTGTTCAAAAATGTCACCAACAAAAAAAGGCAGGAAGCGGTCGCCTTTAAATAGCGCTCCCCCAGTCCCTTCTTGATTGCAAAACGCTCCCCTCAACCTGTCTTTGCTAGCGGCAGGCGGTAAGGCAGGGGGCGCCACTCAATATCCGCTCCGGGGCGCTACCGGGGCGTTGCGCACTCGACTGACGTCACGATCTGCGGGCGCAGGAGATCGTGGCAGTAGTGTTTAGCGCCGCCGCAAAATGTCTAGTTAATTTCACGAGCGGCGCAAACATCGCCGCGCCCGGGCGCTAGTTGCTTTGCGCCCCATTAGCGCCCCCTTAAGGTGCTAACGGGAGGCGCAACCAACTGAATTTTTCCCCCATAGAGTTATACAGCACAGAAAGAGGCCCTTCAGCCCATCGTGTCCGCACCGGCCATCAAGCCCTGTCTATTCTAATCCCATTTTCCAGCACTTGGTCCCTAGCCTTGTATGCTATGGCGTTTCAAGTGCTCATCTAAATGCTTCTTGAATGTTGTGAGGGTTCCTGCCTCTACCACCCTTTCAGACAGTGAGTTCCAGATTCCAACCACCCTCTGGGTGAAAAAGTTTTTCCTCAAATCCCCTCTAAACCTCCTGCCCCTTACCTTGAAACTATGCCTCCTGGTTATTGACCCCTCTACTAAGGGGAAAAGTTCCTTTCTATCTACCCTATCTATGCCCCTCATAATTTTGTACACCTCAATCAGGTCCCCCCTCAGCCTTCTCTGCTCTCAGGAAAACAACCCCAGCCTGTCCAGTCTCTCTTCATAGCTGAAGCGCTGCAGCCCAGGTAACATCCTGGTGAATCTCCTCTGCACCCTCTCTAATACAATCACATCCTTCCTATAGTGTGGCGACCAGAACTGCACACAGTATTCCAGCTGTGGCCTAACTAGCGTTTTGTACAGCTCCATCATAACCTCCCTGCCCTTATATTCTATGCCTCGGCTAATGAAGGCAAGTATCCCCTATGCCTTTTTAACCACCTTATCTACCTACATTGGCTCCCAGTCCGGCAATGCCTCAAATTTAAAATTCTCATCTTTGTGTTCAAATCTCTCCATGGCCTCGCCCCCCTCCCCATCTCTGTAACCTCCTCCAGCCGTACAACCCTCCTCGATCTCTGTACTCCTCCTATTCCAGAAGTGAGGTGAGAGTTACTGCCCTTGCCATCAAGGCAGCATTTGACCGAGTGTGGCATCAAAATTGAAGTATTAAAATTGAAATCAATGGGAATCGGGGGGAAACTCTCCACTGGCTGGAGTTATACCTAGCACAAAGGAAGATGGTTGTGGTTGTTGGAGGTCAATCATCACAGCCCCAGGACATCGCTGCAGGAGTTCCTCAGGTCAGTGTCCTAGGCCCAACCATCTTCAGCTGCTTCATCAATGACCTTCCATCCATCATAAGGTCAGAAATGGGGATGTTCGCTGATGACTGCACAGTGTTCAGTTCCATTTGCAAAACTCCTCAGATAATGAAGCAGTCCATGCCCGCATGCAGCAAGACCTGGACGACATGCAGGCTTGGGCTGATAAGTGGCAGGTAACATTCGCACCACTCAAGTGCCAGGCAATGACTATCTCCAACAAGCGAGAGTCTAACCACTGCCCTTTACGGCATTACCATCGCCGAATCCCCCACCATCAACATCCTGGGAGTCACCATTGACCAGAAACTTAACTGGACCAGCCACATAAATACTGTGGCAACGAGAGCAGGTCAGAGGCGGGGTATTCTGCGGCGAGTGTCTCACCTCCTGACTCCCCAAAGCCTTTCCACCATCTACAAGGCACAAGTAAGCAGTGTGATGGAATACTCTCCACTTGCCTGGATGAGTGCAGCTCCAACAACACTCAAAAAGCTCAACAGCATCCAGTACAAAGCAGCCTGCTTGATTGGCTCCCCATCCACCACCTTCAGCATTCACTCCCTCCACCACTGGCGTACCGTGGCTGCAGTTTGTACCATCTACAAGATGGACTGCAGCAACTCGCCAAGGCTTATTCGACAGCACCTCCCACACCCGCGACCTCTACCACCTAGAAGGACAAGGGCAGCAGACGCATGGGAACGCCATCACCTCCAAATTCCCCTCCAAGTCACACACCATCCTGACTTGGAAATATATCGCCGATCCTTCATCGTCGCTGGGTCAAAATCCTGGAACTCCCTCCCTAGCAGCACTGTGGGAGGACCTTCACCACACGGACTGCAGCGGTTCAAGAAGGTGGCTCACCACCACCTTCTCAAGGGCAACTAGGGATGGGCAATAAATTCTGGCCTTGCCAGCGATGCCCACATCCCAGGAACGAATTTTTAAAAAATTCTGGCCTCTTGCGCATCACAGATTTTCATCGCTCCACCATTGGTGGCTGTGCCTTCAACTGTCTGGGCCCTAAGCTCTGGAATTTCCTCCCTAAATCTCTCCAGCCTCTCTGCCTCTCTCTCCTCCTTTACGACGCTCCTTAAAACCTACTTTGTTGACATAGCTTTTGGTCACCTGTCCTAATATCTCCTTTTATGTGGCTCGGTGTCAAATTTTGTTTGATAACGCTCCTGTGAAGCACCTTGGGACGTTTTACTATGTTAAAAGTGCTGTATAATTGCAAGTTGCTGCTGTGTGTACTGTAGAATTGCAGACGTCAAGGTGAGGGGTTGGTAAGGCCGATGGGATAAAATGGCTCAGGGGGATGCGGATGGCTGCTAAACTGGCACAATTCACTCTTGTGCCTCTCTGCCCAGAGCAAAATGAAGCCTTAAAGAGAGCGAGTAAATCTGAGATGACAGTGGCCGCACCGCCCCATTACACTGGAGCGAGAATCCTGATCCAGCTCTGCTTCCCAGGAATAGCTGCTACCCTAGCAATACGGCAGCCAAATATTTACAGGGTGCTGATTACCCATGACATCATACAATCCTGGAGAAGAGGAGAGCAGCACCACCCAGAGCAAGCAGGGCGGGAGAAGGAAATGGGCAACTTAACAACGCGTCCTTCTCAATTCGAGACTACCGACAGCGTTTGAGATCTGGGTGAGGGGAGAGGAGAGGCTGAGATGCTTCCACTGTACGGCCCACGAGTTAACTTGCCACTTGGATCCCAGTGACGGTTAGCTGTGTTAAACTGAGCGAGCTGTGCTTTCCCCTAGGTTCGGGTGTAAGTGGAACGTAAGCGGGCACAAAAGGTGTGTTTTGACCAGTTAAGAGCATGTAGAAGAAGCAGGTATCTGGCAGTAATCACCCCTGTGCTCGCTGACCAACGTTGGCTCCCGGTACGACAACGCCTCGATTTTAAAATCCTCATCCTTGTCTTCAAATCCCTCCATGGTCTCGTCTCACTCCCTATCTTTATCACCTCCTCTAGACTGCAACCCTCCGAGATCTCTGCACTCCTCCAATTCTGGCCTCTTGCGCATCCTTCAAATTTAATCGCTCCACCATTGGTGGCCGTGCCTTCAGCTGTCTAGACCCCTAAGCTCTGGAATTCCCTCCCTAAACCTCTCCAGCCTCTCTACCTCTCTCTCTCCTCCTTTAAGATGCTCCTTAAGACCGACCTCTTGAACCAAGCTTTTGGTCATCTGCCCTAATATCTCCTTAGGTGGTTCAGTGTCAAATTGTGTCTGATAACGCTCCTATGAAGCGCCTTGGGACGTTTTACTGAGTTAAAGGCGCGATATAAATGGAAGTTGTTGTTGCTAATGCCCTCTTTGCTTGAGTGGGCTCATTAAGATGAGGATGCAATGCTGGATTTTGTTCAGATGCCGCTATTTGACTTGCTTCCCCTCTTTGTTCTCCTTGTGCCATTCACCGCGAAGAGCCCAACTTAAACTGCCTTGTACCCATCTGACGACACAGTTATCACTGGGAGCTTCCAACACACTGTGGAGGGAGCATGCGGGGCTGGAACCTTCTCCCATGCGCTTGGACCTACATAAGACCCAAGGGGGGAAAAATTCAGTTGGTTGCACCTCCCGTTAGCGCCTTAAGAGGGTGCTAATGGGGCGCAAAGCATCTGGCGCCCAGGCGCGGCGAAGTTTGCGCCGCTCGCGAAATTAACTAGACATTTTGCGGCGGCGCTAAACACTACCGCCACGATCTCCTGCACCGGCAGATCGTGACGTCAGTCGAGTGCGCAACGCACCGGTATCGCCCTGGAGTGGATATTGAGTGGCGCCCCCTGCCTTACCGCCTGACGCTAGCAACGACAGGTTGAGGGGAGCGTTCTGCAGTCATGAAGGGAAAGGGGGAGCGCTATTTAAAGGTGACCGCTTCCTGCCTTTTATTGTTGGTGCCATTTTTGAACTACGCATTCTGAGAGAGAGAGGGAGAGACTTCTGGAGAGATTCAACGTTGTGTGAAGGAGTTTTGGGTACTGAGCAGCACTTTGCAGGTTCATTTTGATTTGCTATTCCTTGTATCAATTTAGAAGAGACTGTGGGGGTTGCACTCTGAGCTCTTTGCCTGGTACTCTCCATTGTTCTTTCCAGCAGATTTGATGTGCAGGTCTCTCCAGGCCGAGATTCAAGGCTGCAATGAGCAGGATGTGGATGGAAAGCAAGATTAACCATCCCCTTTAAGAACTGGCCTGTGCCATTGTGTGTGTGTTCCATTGCTGACTGACATCACATGAGCTTCGCCAGCGCTCTGAGGTAGCGCCTCGCTCCTCGGCCTTTGCACCTTAAGACAGCTGTGAAGTGCCTGATTTAGCGCTCCAATCACCTCCAGGGGCGATAAAAGTCAAGTTTGCAGTCGGTGGCGATAATTAGCGCCAGGCGCTAATCTTTGCGCCCGGTCGATAATTGCGCCCCAAATGGGGCGATACTGAATTTCTCCCCCAAGCTTTCTGGGGCTATGAGATCAAAACGGTCCTGTTCATCGGGTGTTGTGGCTCCGAGTAGAAGCCATTTTGGGCTATTTATCGGGTGTCCGCTCCTTTTCAATGATTTGCTTCAGTAATCCTGACCAGAAAGTCATCACAAGACCCTTTTTTTAGGTTTCATTTTGACTGGTGGGTCTAAGGGTTGTGTTTCGCCCTCACTCCCAGCTCCCAGTTTGCTGAAAGTCCACTCCATGGCCAAACACCGTCTGAGAATTTATAGGCTGCCATCTAAGGAATGGTTCTTGGGATTTTCTTGGTAAACCTGTTTAACTATACTTTTTATTACTTGTTTATGAACATAAGAACATAAGAAATAGGAGCAGGAGTCGGCCATACGGCCCCACGAGCCTGCTCCACCATTCAATAAGATCATGGCTGATCATTGACCTCGACTCCACATTCCCGCCCGATCTCCATATCCCTTGATTCCCATAAAGCACTGATAATTCTCAGACAGATATTTCTGAGACTGAAAATGAATATGTCTCGATATTCTAGTATTTGGGGAATGTGTGGTAATTAAATCTTTGAATAAATTGTACAAATGTGCATTCCGAATCAGCATGTCGAGCAACCACAGCTGTTACCTTGGGCAGAGTGAATTCAGAAGTGTCAGAAGCAAGGCTGGGAAATTTCACGCACTAACCAACCAGGACAGTTAACGTCCTGGCTTTAGAGAACTTGTAAAAAAAACATGCACCAAAGCTGAAAATCATATTGATATGTTTATCTCACTGTCTCCATTCTATCCGTGTGTAAATCTCACTGTCTCCATTCTATCCGTGTGTTTATCTCAGTGTCTCCATTCTATCCGTGTGTTTATCCCAGTGTCTCCATTCTATCCGTGTGTTTATCTCAGTGTCTCCATTCTATCCGTGTGTTTATCCCAGTGTCTCCATTCTATCCGTGTATTTATCTCACGGTCTCCATTCTATCCCTGTGTTTATCTCAGTGTCTCCATTCTATCCCTGTGTTTATCTCAGTGTCTCCATTCTATCCGTGTGTTTATCTCAGTGTCTCCATTCTATCCCTGTGTTTATCTCAGTGTCTCCATTCTATCCCTGTGTTTATCTCAGTGTCTCCATTCTATCCCTGTGTTTATCTCAGTGTCTCCATTCTATCCCTGTGTTTATCTCAGTGTCTCCATTCTATCCCTGTGTTTATCTCACTGTCTCCATTCTATCCGTGTGTTTATCTCACTGTCTCCATTCTATCCGTGTGTTTATCTCAGTGTCTCCATTCTATCCCTGTGTTTATCTCACGGTCTCCATTCTATCCGTGTGTTTATCTCACTGTCTCCATTCTATCCGTGTGTTTATCTCAGTGTCTCCATTCTATCCCTGTGTTTATCTCAGTGTCTCCATTCTATCCGTGTGTTTATCTCAGTGTCTCCATTCTATCCCTGTGTTTATCTCAGTGTCTCCATTCTATCCGTGTGTTTATCTCAGTGTCTCCATTCTATCCGTGTGTTTATCTCACTGTCTCCATTCTATCCTTGTGTTTATCTCATTGTCTCCATTCTATCCGTGTGTTTATCTCACTGTCTCCATTCTATCCGTGTGTTTATCTCAGTGTCTCCATTCTATCCGTGTGTTTATCTCACTGTCTCCATTCTATCCTTGTGTTTATCTCAGTGTCTCCATTCTATCCGTGTGTTTATCTCAGTGTCTCCATTCTATCCGTGTGTTTATCTCACTGTCTCCATTCTATCCCTGTGTTTATCTCAGTGTCTCCATTCTATCCGTGTGTTTATCTCATTGTCTCCATTCTATCCCTGTGTTTATCTCAGTGTCTCCATTCTATCCGTGTGTTTATCTCAGTGTCTCCATTCTATCCGTGTGTTTATCCCAGTGTCTCCATTCTATCCGTGTGTTTATCTCAGTGTCTCCATTCTATCCGTGTGTTTATCTCAGTGTCTCCATTCTATCCGTGTGTTTATCCCAGTGTCTCCATTCTATCCGTGTATTTATCTCACGGTCTCCATTCTATCCCTGTGTTTATCTCAGTGTCTCCATTCTATCCCTGTGTTTATCTCAGTGTCTCCATTCTATCCCTGTGTTTATCTCACTGTCTCCATTCTATCCGTGTGTTTATCTCACTGTCTCCATTCTATCCCTGTGTTTATCTCAGTGTCTCCATTCTATCCGTGTGTTTATCTCACTGTCTCCATTCTATCCGTGTGTTTATCTCAGTGTCTCCATTCTATCCGTGTGTTTATCTCAGTGTCTCCATTCTATCCGTGTGTTTATCTCAGTGTCTCCATTCTATCCCTGTGTTTATCTCAGTGTCTCCATTCTATCCGTGTGTTTATCTCAGTGTCTCCATTCTATCCGTGTGTTTATCTCAGTGTCTCCATTCTATCCGTGTATTTATCTCAGTGTCTCCATTCTATCCGTGTGTTTATCCCAGTGTCTCCATTCTATCCGTGTGTTTATCTCAGTGACTCCATTCTATCCGTGAGTTTATCCCAGTGTCTCCATTCTATCCGTGTGTTTATCTCAGTGTCTCCATTCTATCCCTGTGTTTATCTCACTGTCTCCATTCTATCCGTGTGTTTATCCCACTGTCTCCATTCTATCCGTGTATTTATCTCAGTGTCTCCATTCTATCCGTGTGTTTATCTCAGTGTCTCCATTCTATCCGTGTGTTTATCTCACTGTCTCCAGTGTTGTTGTCCCGGTGTTGTCCCTCTATCTCTACAGCCCAGGTGTCTTCTTTCTGCAGCTCCACACCCAGTGTACTGTATTTCCATTTCAACTCCATCTCTGTCTCCTGCTCCCTTCCCCAGTTCTTCACTGTGTTTGTACCTCCATCGCTGAACACACTGAAAAATTGGAGTTTGGAAATTTCGTACAGCGTTGTCTAAAGTAAATTGGACAGGGTGACAGTCACATATCCCATTTTTTTTTGGGTTCGTTTATGGGATGTGGGCATCGCTGGCAATGCCGGCATTTATTGCCCATCCCTAATAGCCCTTGAGAAGGTGGTGGTGAGCCACCTTCTTGAACCACTGCAGTCCCACAGTGCTATTAGGGAGGGAGTTCCAGGATTTTGACCCAGCGGCGATGAAGGATCAGCGATATACTTCTAAGTCAGGATGGTGTGTGACTTGGAGGGGAACTTGGAGGTGGTGGTGTTCCCATGCGCCTGCTGCCCTTGTCCTTCTAGGTGGAAGAGGTCGCGGGTTTGGGAGGTGCTGCCGAAGATGCCTTGGCGAGTTGCTGCAGTGCATCTTGTAGATGGTACACACTGCAGCCACGGTGCACCGGTGGTGGAGGGAGTGATTGTTTAAGGTGGTGGATGGGGTGCCGATCAAGCGGGCTGCTTTGTGCTGGATGGTGTCAATCTTCTTGAGTGTTATTGGAGCTGCACTCATCCAGGCAAGTGGAGAGTATTCCATCACACTCCTTACTTGTGCCTTGTAGATGGTGGAAAGGCTTTGGGGAGTCAGGAGGTGAGACACTCGCCACAGAATACCTAGCCTCTGACCTGCTCTTGTTGCCTCAGTATTTATGTGGCTGGTCCAGTTAAGTTTCTGTTCAATGGTGACCCCCAGGATGTTGCTGGTGGAGGATTCGGCAATGGTAATGCCATTGAATGTCAAGGGGAGGTGGTTAGACTCTTGCTTGTTGGAGATAGTCATTGCCTGGCACTTCTGTGGCGTGAATGTTACCTGTCACTTATCAGCCCAAGCCTGAACATTGTCCAGGTCTTGTTGCATGCGGGCATGGACTGCTTCATTATCTGAGGAGTTGTGAATAGCGCTGAACACTGTGCAGTCATCAACGAACATCCTCATTTCTGACCTTATGTTGGAGGGAAGGTCATTGATGAAGCAGCTGAAGATGGTTGGGCCTAGGACACTGCCCGGAGGAACTCCTGCAGCGATGTCCTGGGGCTGTGATGATTGACCTTCAGCCACCACAACCATCTTCCTGTGTGCTAGGTATGACTCCAGCCAATGGAGCGTTTTCCCCCCGATTCCCATCGACTTCCGTTTTACTAGGACTACTTGATGCCACACTCGGTCAAATGCTGCCTTGATGTCAAGGGCAGTCACTCTCACCTCACCTCTGGAATTCAGCTCCTTTGTCCATGTTTGGACCAAGGCTGTAATGAGGTCGGGAGCCGAGTGGTCTTGCAGAACTCAAACTGGGCATCCGTGAGCTGGTTTTTGGTGAGTAAGTGTCGCTTGATAGCACTTTCGATGACACCTTCCATCACTTTGCTGATGATTGAGAGTAGACTGATGGGGCGGTAATTGGCCGGGTTTTATTTGTCCTGCTTTTTATGGACAGGACATACCTGGGTAGTTTTCCATATTGTCGGATAAATGCCAGTGTTGTAGCTGTACTGGAACAGCTTGTCTAGAGGCGCGGCTAGTTTTGGAGCACAAGTCTTCAGCACGATAGCCGGGATGTTGTCGGGGCCCACAGCCTTTGCTGTATCCAGTGCGCTCAGCCGTTTCTTGATATCATGTGGAGTGAATCGAATTGGCTGAAGACTGGCTTCTGTGATGGTGGAGACCTCAGGAGTAGGCCGATATGGATCATCCACTCGGCACTTCTGGCTGAAGATGGTTGCAAACGCTTCAGCCTTGTCTTTTGCACTCCACCATCATTGAGGATGGGGATATTCATGGAGCCCCCTCCTCCCGTTAGTTGTTTAATGGTCCACCACCATTCACGACTGGATGTGGCAGGACTGCAGAGCTTGGATCTGCTCTGTTGATTGTGGGATCGCTTAGCCCTGTCTATAGCATGGTGCTTCCGCTTTTTAGCATGCATGTAGTCTGTAAGGGATTCTGACCGTGCGTGTCTCGCAGCCTGTGAGATTCACGCGGCTCTGTGCAGCCTGTGTGTCAGTGCAGGTTTAGGCCTTGTTGCCTGTTCTGGTCTCCAGCCAGTCTGGGAGCACTAGACACACCTGTGAGTGGTTCGAATCACTCGCCCTTACGGTTCTAGACACTGGACTTAGATGCGAGAGCAGTAATGGAGATGAAACTCAGGTAGACTCGGTTGAATGGTACGAAATGGAAAATCTTTATTGCATAATACTTAAGATTACAAAATACATGTCATAAGCACAGATTAATGACAGTACAATCTTACACGCAGTTATGTAACTGATTTCAGGGAAACGAGGAACGAACGACACATCATAAATGGGGGCACACATTACAGTTATCCTTAAAACTTAAACCCTCCCCTATCAATACCTATTCTAAACTAGACTGGTAGGATCGAGACTCATGCTCACCACTCGTGATAACTCGGAGAATTTTAAAGTAAGGCACTCGGCTCGTTTCGCTGCAGTTCTTTCTTGTATTTTCGGGCGCGGTCGGGGTTTACTGACCGTGGCGGTACGTGGATTCTTCTCCTCTTCTTCTCGTCTCGTCTCGTAGTCAACAGAGTCCAGAGAAAAACAGAAGGCTGCTCGTCCAGCAGAGCGATACTCGAGGATCAGAATAGGAGAATAAAAGTTCAGCAGTCATCAGCGAGATCAATCAGTCAAGAGTCCAGCCCGAGTCAAGAGTCAGCAGAGATATGAGTCGAATCCAGAGAATAAGCCCTTGATGGACATTTGTTCACTATAGTTATAGTGCTGTGTTCCCTTATCTCCCGCTCAAATCTTAATGTTTGTCCTTTGTGAAATGCTGGTGCACAAAACTCCCAGCATGGGGCGATTCTTTCCTTTAATGGGCTTCGGTAGCACCTTAAACTGGCCAAGTAGCCGTTAATGTTTTCCCCATTGTCGAGCCAGCTAGGAGTCTCCCTGACTGGGTTTGGGGCCTTCTCGAATACTGATATGTGTATTGCTGTGTCTGGATGGGCCTTCGATTGCCCATTACAATGGTCCTTACTTGTGCATGGAAAATGATTCCAGCACTTATATCTTTGTTATTGTGTCGAATGCAGACAGGTTGCATCCTGTCTTTATCAGTGTTTGCTGCGTATTAACCAATCTGATACTGAAATGTTTATTCGAACGCCATCTTGTCTGCCCACTGTATTCTGGAAGCTTCTGCCACGATGCTTGGCGGCCATTTTACAGGCTGCTTGTGTCCACTTTGAAAACCTGGCAGCATTCTGCTGAAATAAAAGCTGTTTGAACGAAACTCTGTGTTTTCTCCTTATTAAATAAAATCGCGATATATTGCGAATTCTACAGTCCCTCCTGTTGATGCGAATAACTCCGCTTATCGTATCAAAAATCATAGTGGTGAGCAATATTATCTCGATTTCTCTCCGAATCCAGTAAATTAATCCCATAATTTTAACCTAGCTAGGGTCTCTGTGTCGTCCTCATTTCCCAAGAAAATTACATTTTATATCACCGTGGGCCTTTATTTGCCCTTAAACTTACACCACTTGTTTTCCTTCCCGGCGTAACCAGGTCGATGCCTCTCGTATCACCTGTATATTCATCTTTTATTCAGGGAAAGGAAAAACAGAACCCAAAACCAAACAATAATTTTTAACTGTAACACCATCACCAAAATAATCAACACCAACTCTTAAAACATGTCGAGTTCCCAACGTATTTACAATCTCTGAAAAATCATGATTGAGTACAAACTTCCGCGGCGCACGTGGCAAGCGGGAGTGACGCCATTTTCCGATTACACAGTGCTTTCATCGTGCACGCGCACGTAACGTTCTCGCCACTCTCCCGTGTTTTCATGCTTGGTGAGGCGTTTGTCTCTTTTACAATGTACGACCAATAGGTACACTACAATGGAAACTTGGCATACGACTAAAATGTGGGAGGCTATTCTGATCCATGAAGGCACTTCAATATTAGTGAACAGATTCCACCACGGTGGAACTACTATATCCAGAATGTCTGTTCCTATTTCGACAGTTTTCTGCTCTAATGTGTAAAAATGTTTCTGTGACACCGCGACGGCTTTCAGAAGTTTGGTTAAGTGTTCAGGGAGAGGGGGAATGAGGTATCCAAAATGCGCGACGAATCGCTGCAAGTCGGTGAAATTCTCTTTTACTGTGAGATGAACAGTGGATGGTTCAGGGATTGGGATAATTCGCTGTTGTGCTACTTGAACTTCCGCCCTGGGTTTAAAACAGAAACTGCTGTCACTCACCGGCTACGGTTTCCATGCTGGTAGTGTTGCGCTGCAGTGGTAACACAATATGTTCCACCCCCGATGTATGCTACCTGCGGAGGCACATGATCTTGTGCCATTGCCTCCATGGTGCAATTCATGGACTTGGCGCCAGTCGTTCTGAACCCGCACTGTGGTGTTAAAAAGGCATTCAAGTGCTGGGGACACAGTATTATGTGTGCTCCCCTGCCACGACAACCAGAGAGATCTGTACCTGTCATCGTTTGCTCCCAGCGGATGACGTAAGGTGGAACCGCTGCATAACGAATGTGGGCTCCCCCCTGAATGACACCAATGTTCTCTACCCGATATACCGGGGCGGGCTTTGCTGTGTCGCCCAAAACCGGCATGCGTAATACTATTCCCATAATAGTATGGTTTGAACGTCCGCAGTCCACGGGGACTGGGTAAGCTTCTGAAGCTAGCCTGAGTTGGCACGGACTTAATGCGTTCTGAAAAGGGTGGAGCGCCCGCAGGTGTTTGTTACTTATCCAGGACGGAACCAAACCTTGTTTTAAATCCTCCAGATTACTGCGGCCCTCGCCCAGTAACCACGCCCCGTAAAGCACGCACACCTCGTTCTGCGCAGCTTGATCGGATGCATTCCGATCTTCCCTAATCAGGGCATTTACCGTCTTTGCATGTTTCTCCAACTCTGCTATAATTTCCTTTAAATGGAGAGTCATGGCTTGGTCCTCGTGTAGACCCGACCCTACCACTTTATTCTCATCTGTTAGAATGTCTTTTAATTGTGTCTTTAAACCATTAATCTGGGTCTGCAGCTCCACACTGTCTAGAGCGTTGACCACAGATGTACCCGTGTTAAAAGCGGTGAACGCATCATTCACCAAACCCCTTCTTTGCCTCCCTACTTGATTCAAAACTTCCTGTGGTGCGGTGTACAAACTTGTTTTATCAATTTCCGCGAAATCGAATTCGTAAAATTGTCTGAACATCTTGGTCAACAGGACCTGATACAACTGTTCCGTCTTTTTGGGGCACCACTCTGGTAACCGCACCTCAGTGAGATTTAAAATCACCGAGGCCACCGCGTAATGTACCCCCTGAAATAGTATCTGGTCTGTGGGGACCAGTACCAAACCATTCCCGGGTCCCTTACTAGTTTTAGGGCACCCTTCTTCCTCAGCTAGAACCACCGGAATCGTGGGCGGGGCTTTGCGTGGGCGCGTAATGAGCTCAGTGGCATTTACTGGGATCGGGGAGAATGGGGCTCCGCACCCCCTGGTGCTCGCATCCCACCTCATCCCCTGTCCGTTATCCTGCCATTGATTAATGAAAAATATGGAGATGCCTTTGGGGCAAACGTACTTTGACCCCCACATACATACATAAATTCCCTCGTCCGGTTCCCACCATTTGTCCCAACAGACTTTCACTTGTCCGTTTGTCCCCGTAATTGTCCGATGGGTATTATTACCCAGTCGTTCCCACTCGACCGACGAGTTCCTCATAGTTTTGCTCAGCTTTCGCAGCCACCACCATCGGCTCAATGGGACATTCCCACTACAAGTCAAACAAATCCGTTTGCCGACGGTGACGCTGATCCTGGGTGCGATGATCCTTACTTTGGGGCACATTAAAGAAGTCTCTTTGTAGGCAAACCCCGATGTGCTAGAATACTCCGTTGAGTTCGTTCCCAGCCATCCTGGCCACCTTCCCTTGTGGAAATAGGTGCTGGTCTCCTCTGCCTCCCGTCTTCCGGTCCCATCCACCGTGATGGGGGCCGTGTCCCCGGAACATCCAAACACCACGACATCCTTGGTGCGGCCTCGATAGGCCAATCCACATCCGATTGCCGCGAGCAATACTAGAATTCGTTCCATCCTTCCTTGGTTCCTGTGATCAGATAGAATGAGGTAGCCAGCCTCGCAAGAGTCTCTGGCTTCTGTGAAGGGTGAGCGGGTCCCCTGACCTCGCCTCACGTAAACTTCCACGTTCGCTGTATAAACTTTAACTAAACCTATCTTTAAAGCTCCCATCATTTTATCGTTTTCTGTTAAAAACACTACAATCTTAACCTTATCAAAAAACTATAAACTTAACCTTGAACTATTAACTTAAAACTTAAAACTTATAACTTTACAGTGCCGCCCGTTCTCAGGGCGGCCCCTTTAAATTCTGAGAAGGCTGCTGCGAGCTCTTCCCGACGGTGGGAGGGCACTGACCCTTCCCTCTGATCTGCCGCAGCCTGCTGCTGCACTGACCCTTCCCTCTGATCTGCCGCAGCCTGTTGCTGCTGCGATGTGGCCGGCCTGTATCTGGGTTATCTTAACCTTAATTTTACGCCTTGGGGCAGTCTGGGGACACGACCACATCCTCCTGGGCTGGGGTTCTCTACTTGACCTATGGGGAGTTGCCATGGGCGGGGGTTCCGTGACTGACGGACCGGGTTCCGAGACTTCCATCGGGACGACCTGGGGTTCCACCACAGTCGCTGGCTCCGCCTCCGCTGACTCCGCCTCCCTAACCTCGGGGCTCGCAGTTTGTGGCTCCGCCCTGCTCGGCCCAGCAGGCGGCCCTTCACTCGTGATCTCTGCCTCCCCCGAGGACGGGACGTTCAAAGCGGGCGGCCACATCTCTGGGAGCCACACCGGTACTCTCTGTGCTCCCATAGCGGCTGGCCCCGCCTCCCCTAGCTCCTCCCTCCTGTCTTCGGGACCTGCAGCTTGTGTGTCCATCCTGTGTGGATCTCTATCTGCAGCCCCCATTCCCTCCATATCGTAAACGGGACCGTTCCTCCGAAACCACCCGTCGTCATCACTATCCTCATCTGCACTATCCTCATCTGACCCGAGTACCCTGAATTCTTCCTCATCTAACCCCCAATTCCAGAAAAACGCTGTATGATCTTCCGGGATGTCCCCTCCCCTGATGCAAGCTGCTTTGCCTGCCTGTGTGCCTTGTGGTCCTACCTGGGGCTGTGCTTTCCCACTGGCGGGATTTACCCCTGTAGTTTTCCCTTGCGCACCTGGCTTGTACAGTTTGCACTGGTTTACATCCTCATACTCCCGGCTTTTGGCCACCCTGTAGGCTGCTTTTATCTCACTAAGCTGCGCTTCTAGCCTGAGCACGTCTAACTTTCCCATTGATCGGGCGTTCTCCTCCCGCAGGGCCTGCTCTCTAAGCTGCCCTTCCAGCCCATCTATTTTCCCTATTAAGCGGGCGTTCTCCTCCCGCAAGGCCTGCTCTTTTAACCTGGCCTCCTCACCGCAGACCCCCTCCTGTGCGTGTCTTTTAAAAGGACACAGGTAGGCAGGCTGCGTGGGCTCTAGTCATTGGGTACTATTAGACGGTCCTGCGGCACCTACGGGGCCGGTTGCGACCGCCACCTTTCCATGTGCACTCAATAAACTGCGCATGGCTCCTAACACTACTTCGAGGTCGTCGGGAGGGGTGGGTGCACTAGCTTCCCTAGCCGGGACAGGCGCCTGGGCTCGGACCGTGGGATTTTTATCCTTGGAATCTTTCCAAGGGTTCCTGCAATGCTTGCGCCAGTGCCCTGTCTTCCCACACCCGTAACAAGCATTACTTGCCTGTGGGGCGCGATTACCCTCCTGATGCCACTCTCTTTGATACGGGGCTGCGGGTCGTACCTCATGTACTTTTCCCTTAAGGGGACGTGTTGCCATACCCCTTATATTGCGATATCCTAACGTGAGTCGATTCAAGACCGACTCTTCCGTAATGTTGGGGTCATTGGGATCAAACCATGCTTTTGCCTGCTCTCTGACGGCTGGTAAACTGTTGGCTATTATGCACCTAAGCCAATGAGCTAAACCGGCGCCTTCCACATCTTCGCGCTCTGGCGCACCTAGACAGCTGCGCTGATATACTGGCCACAGCCTGTTGGCAAAAACCTTCGGGGGTTCTCCCTCCATCTGCACTGTCTGTCCCACTCTAGCAAACGGACCTTCATCGTCCGCCCCCAACACTTCCAGGACCTCATTCTTTAATGCCTCATAAGTCTTGGTTCCCGTCTTGCTCTCGCCTGAGAGACACTGAAGGATTGTACTGCCTAACGAAAACAACAGCATTTTTGCTGTTTCCCCATCATCGCAGCCGTTAATGGCTGCGGTTTGCTCAACTTCTCTGAAATGTACGGAAGGGTCGTCTGCCTCGGTTAGCTTCCGTACGTGATTTATCATAACTCTCAGCTGATGTGAACTGTGAGGCAACACAAGCTGTCCGAGGAGATCCCCTGGTTCTTCCCCACCGTTTCTGTTTGGGCCCCTTTTAATACCCGTAACTGGATACAACGGTCCCTTTTCCACTTCTTTCTCAATGGGCTCTTTCGTTTCTTCCATTGCTTCCTCCCTAACCCAGTTTTCCGAATAGCTGGGTGGCGCGGAGGGCGCAGTGGCTACTACTTCCTCTGCTTTACTTGGTGGGGATTTCTTAAACTTCTCACTTACTAGCGGCTGGTGTGCTGACGGACTGATAAGGCACACCATGCCGTGCGCTTTGTTCACGGCCTTTTTGAGGTGCTCTATCTCTTTTTGGCAGGCGCTATGATCGGCTCCCTGAAACTTATCCTCAAGGGCCAACTTATATGCCGCCCTAACCCCCGTTAAGCTCTCTTCCTGAGTTCTTATCTGGGCAGCTTGGCGGGCACATCGTTCCTTTAACCTGCTCTCATTTAACTTTGCCTCAGTGACCTGGCACTCGAGGTAATCTATCCTTGTTTTATGGTGACTGGAGATTTCCTGGCGTTCTTGGTGCAACGCACTTAAATTCCTAATGAGCATTTCCCCTCCAGAAACCTTCTCATCCATTTCTCCCTCTAAATGACTGATTCGAGCTACTAGCGCTGTAATGGTCTGGTTTGAAATCTGATCCTGCCTTTTGTAACACATAAGCCAGACTGCTTTCTCGAGTGTCTTTTTATGTTCTTTACTATCTGTCCACCTTTCGGCTGCCTCTAGCGGGCTTTTATCCGCTAACAATTCACTTATCCATTTCTTAGTTAGATTAACCTTTCCGAACACATAATCTGCTATCTTTTCCTGCATAACATTTCGTACAGTCATTCCAAAGTCTAACACACTACCCTCTCGCTGCCAGTGTCCTGCCGCGGTCGCCATTTTCTGTAAGGGATTCTGACCCTGCGTGTCTCGCAGCCTGTGAGATTCACGCGGCTCTGTGCAGCCTGTATGTCAGTGCGGGTTTAGGCCTTGTTGCCTGTTCTGGTCTCCAGCCAGTCTGGGAGCACTAGACACACCTGTGAGTGGTTCGAATCACTCGCCCTTACGGTTCTAGACACTGGACTTAGATGCGAGAGCAGTAATGGAGATGAAACTCATGTAGACTCGGTTGAATGGTACGAAATGGAAAATCTTTATTGCATGATATTTAAGATTATGAAATACATGTCATAAGCACAGATTAATGACAGTACAATCTTACAAGCAGTTATATAGCTGTTCCTAGGGAAACGAGGAACGAACGACACACCGTAAATAGGGGCACACATTACAAGTATCCTTAATACTTAAACCCTCCCCTATCAATATCTGTCCTAGCTAGATTCGTAGGATTTCGAGACTCATGCTCACCACTCGTGATAACTCGGAGAAATTCCGAATAGCTGATCGGATGTTTTTCACCGCAGCACCCACGTGTCGATCAGGGGGTCTCCTGGCCCCACTTGTTTACTTGCTTCTGCTCCGGCTAGCAGGCTGGAACGTCTGTTGTGATGAAGATCTGTATTGGTTGGTTTCACATTCCAGTCAACACTTAAGGGAATAATCTCTCGGTGTCCGTCATGAGGATCTGCCCCGATGGGTTTCACAGATCAGTCAATATCTTCAAGGAGAATCTTCCGGGATCCGTTCTTTAGAGTTCAAAGAAGTCTTCCTGACAAGGAAAAATGTCTATTCGACCTACAGGCGCGGTCGGGGCTTACTGACCGTGGCGATAAGTATGGTCTTCGTCTCTTCTCATCTCATCTCTTCTCATCTCTTCTCGGGCCTTTGGTTCCGATACCGGTTACCAATACAGATCTTCGTGACACGGCACGAGGTAGATCCGAACGGATCAGAAAGTTCAACAGTCTTTTTCAAAGAGGCACCAGGCAAGCAGGAACAAGACTACGAGTCAAAACACAGGAGCAGCCACGAGGTTACGAGTCGATCGGATAAGAGAATAAGAGAAAGATGGACGGTTGGAGCTTGTAATTATAGTACAAAATCTTCCGTTTCCCGCCCAACCTTAATGTCCTTTCTTTTGTTTGAGTTTGGCGCTCAAATGTCTTGTATGGGTGATCTCCGTTCTTAATGGGTTTCGGGGCTACTCGTAACTGTCTGAGTACCTGTTAATATTTCTCCCATTGTTAAATCGGTCGGTGTTCTCCCTGGAGGGGTTTTGGGGCTTCCAAGTGTTTTGTATAACTACCTGCTAACGGCTCTCTCATCGTAGAGTCGTTGGGATTTTACATATTAATGTCTTTTGGATGGGCCCTTGATTACTCGGTACAATAGCTTTCATTCGTACCTGGGAGACCAATTTCAGTATTTATGTGTATACTGCAAACCCATAATATCTCGTGTATTATCTTCACTGTGCTGAATCTTAATCGATCTTGCACAAATGTTTATTGGAACGCCATCTTGTCTGCCTGTCGAAAAGTCTAGAATGTTCTGTCACGAGGTGCGGCGGCCATTTTACAGGCTGCTTGTGTCCACTTTGAGAAACCTGACAGCATTCTGCTGAAATAAAAGCTGTTTGAACGAGACTCTGTGTTTTCTCCTTATTAATAAAATCGCGATATATTGCGAATTCTACAGTCCCTCCTGTTGATGCGAATAACTCCGCTTATCGTATCAAAAATCATAGTGGTGAGCAATATTATCTCGATTTCTCTCTGAATCCAGCAAATTAATCCCATAACTTTAACCTAATTAGGGTCTCTGTGTCGTCCTTATTTCCCAAGAAAATTACATTTTATATCACCGTGGGCCTTTATTTGCCCTTAAACTTACACCACTTGTTTTCCTTCCCGGCGTAACCAGGCCGATGCCTCTCGTATCACCTGTATATTCATCTTTTATTCAGGGAAAGGAAAAACAAAACCCAAAACCAAACAATCATTTTTAACTGTAACACCATCACAAAAATAATCAACCAACTCTTAAAACATGTCGAGTTCCCAACGTATTTACAATCTCTGAAAATCATGATTGAGTACAAACTTCCGCGGCGCACGTGGCGAGCGGGAATGACGCCATTTTCCGATTACACGGTGCTTTCATCGTGCACGCGCACGTAACGTTCTCGCCACTCTCCCGTGTTTTCATGCTTGGTGAGGCGCTTGTCTCTTTTACAATGTACGACCAATAGGTACACTACAATAAACACTTGACATACGACTAAAATGTGGGAGGCTATTCTGATCCATGAAGGCACTTCAATATTGGTGAACAGATTCCACCACGGTGGAATTACTATATCCAGAATGTCTGTTCCTATTTCGACAGTTTTCTGCTCTAATGTGTAAAAATGTTTTTGTGACACCGCGACGGCTTTTAAAAGTTTGGTGAGGTGTTCAGGGAGAGGGGGAATGAGGTATCCGAAATGCGCGACGAATCGTTGCAAGTCGGTGAAATTCTCTTTTACTGTGAGATGAACAGTGGATGGTTCAGGGATTGGGATGATTCGCTGTTGTGCTACTTGAACTTCCGCCCTGGGTTTAAAACAGAAACTGCTGTCACTCACCGGACACCGGCTATGGTTTCCATGCTGGTAGTGTTGCGCTGCAGTGGTAACACAATATGTTCCACCCCCGATGTATGCTACCTGCGGAGGCACATGATCTTGTGCCATTGCCTCCATGGTGCAATTCATGGACTTGGCGCCAGTCGTTCTGAACCCGCACTGTGGTGTTAAAAAGGCATTCAAGTGCTGGGGGCACAGTATTATGTGTGCTCCCCTGCCACGACAACCAGAGAGATCTGTACCTGTCATCGTTTGCTCCCAGCGGATGACGTAAGGTGGAACCGCTGCATAACGAATGTGGGCTCCCCCCTGAATGACACCAATGTTCTCTACCCGATACACCGGGGCGGGCTTTGCTGTGTCGCCCAAAACCGGCATACGTAATACTATTCCCATAATAGTATGGTTTGATCGTCCGCAGTCCACGGGGACTGGGTAAGCTTCTGAAGCTAGCCTGAGCTGGCACGGACTTAATGCGTTCTGAAAAGGGTGGAGCGCCCGCAGGTGTTTGTTACTTATCCAGGACGGAACCAAACCTTGTTTTAAATCCTCCAAATTACTGCGGCCCTCGCCCAGTAACCACGCCCCGTAAAGCACGCACACCTCGTTCTGCGCAGCTTGATCGGATGCATTCCGATCTTCCCTAATCAGGGCATTTACCGTCTTTGCATGTTTCTCCAACTCTGCTATAATTTCCTTTAAATGGAGAGTCATGGCTTGGTCCTCGTGTAAACCTGACCCTACCACTTTATTCTCATCTGTTAGAATGTCTTTTAATTGTGTCTTTAAACCATTAATCTGGGTCTGCAGCTCCACACTGTCTAGAGCGTTGACCACAGATGTACCCGTGTTAAAAGCGGTGAACGCCTCGTTCACCAAACCCCTTCTTTGCCTCCCTACTTGATCCAAAACTTCCTGTGGTGCGGTGTACAAACTTGTTTTATCAATTTCCGCGAAATCGAATTCGTAAAATTGTCTGAACATCTTGGTCAACAGGACCTGATACAACTGCTCCGTCTTTTTGGGGCACCACTCTGGTAACCGCACCTCGGTGAGATTTAAAATCACCGAGGCCACCGCGTAATGTACCCCCTGAAATAGTATCTGGTCTGTGGGGACCAGTACCAAACCATTCCCGGGTCCCTTACTAGTTTTAGGGCACCCTTCTTCCTCAGCTAGAACCACCGGAATCGTGGGCGGGGCTTTGCGTGGGCGCGTAATGAGCTCAGTGGCATTTACTGGGATCGGGGAGAATGGGGCTCCGCACCCCCTGGTGCTCGCATCCCACCTCATCCCCTGTCCGTTATCCTGCCATTGATTAATGAAAAATATGGAGATGCCTTTGGGGCAAACGTACTTTGACCCCCACATACATACATAAATTCCCTCGTCCAGTTCCCACCATTTGTCCCAACAGACTTTCACTTGTCCGTTTGTCCCCGTAATTGTCCGATGGGTATTATTACCCAGTCGTTCCCACTCGACCGAGGAGTTCCTCATAGTTTTGCTCAGCTTTCGCAGCCACCACCATCGGCTCAGTGGGACATTCCCACTACAAGTCAAACAAATCCGTTTGCCGACGGTGACGCTGATCCTGGGTGCGATGATCCTTACTTTGGGGCACAGTAAAGAAGTCTCTTTGTAGGCAAACCCCGATGTGCTAGAATACGCCGTAGAGTTCGTTCCCAGCCATCCTGGCCACCTTCCCTTGTGGAAATAGGTGCTGGTCTCCTCTGCCTCCCGTCTTCCGGTCCCATCCACCGCGATGGGGGCCGTGTCCCCGGAACATCCGAACACCACGACATCCTTGGTGCGGCCTCGATAGGCCAATCCACATCCGATTGCCGCGAGCAATACTAGAATTCGTTCCATCCTTCCTTGGTTCCTGTGATCAGATAGAATGAGGTAGCCAGCCTCGCAAGAGTCTCTGGCTTCTGTGAAGGGTGAGCGGGTCCCCTGACCTCGCCTCACGTAAACTTCCACGTTCGTTGTATAAACTTTAACTAAACCTAATTTTAAAAACTCCCATCATTTTATCGTTTTCTGTTAAAAACACCACAATCTTAACCTTATAAAAAAACTATAAACTTAACCTTGAACTATAAACTTAAAACTTAAAACTTATAACTTTGCAGTGCCGCCCGTTCTCAGGGCGGCCCCTTTAAATTCTGAGAAGGCTGCTGCGAGCTCTTCCCGACGGTGGGAGGGCACTGTGACC
>JASTWF010001628.1:0-69015 GCA_030390025.1 Squalus acanthias | reverse complement strand
CTCCTCCAATTCTGGCCTCTTGCGCATCCCCCGATTTCCATCGCTCCACCATTGGCGGCCGTGCTTTCAGCCGCCTGGGCCCCGAGCTCTGGAATTCCCTCCCTAAACCTCTCCACCTCTCTCTCCTCCTTTAAGACGCTCCTTAAAACCGACCTCTTTGACCAAGCTTTTGGTCGCCTGTCCTAATATCTCCTCATGTGGCTCGGTGTCAAATTTTTTGTCTTATAACCCTCCTGTGCAGCGACTGGGGAAGTTTTACTACGTTAAAGGCGCTATATAAATACAAGTTGTTGTTGTTGTTACTGTAACTGAAGTATCTGCTCGAGAAGCTCGACACCATCCAGGACAAAGCAGCCCGCTTGATCGGCACCCCATCCACCACCTTAAACATTCACTCCCTCCACCACCGGCGCACCGTGGCTGCAGTGTGCACCATCTACAAGATGCACTGCAGCAACTCGCCAAGGCTTCTTCGACAGCACCTCCCAAACCCGCGGCCTCTTCCACCTAGAAGGACAAGGGCAGCAAGAGGCAGCCTCAGTGTATCTTAGGTCAGAGATAGCGTAGCGTTCCATCTACTCTTCCCAAACAAGCCTCCACCTGTAGAAGGGCTTGCCCTGCTCTACCGGAGCGACATTTCCGCATCCTCTCTCAATCCATTGTGTGCGCAGGGAAGGAGATTGAAAGAGTTGTGTCCGTTACTGCCAGACTTGGGGGCGATTCCCACGAACAACCCGTCTGATGCCAGCCCAACTCAATCCACGTGCTCCAGAGAGAGGGAACAACAACGACAACAACTTGCAAGTCCCAATTCTGGGCCCCGCACACTTCAGGCAGGATGTCAAGGCCTTGGAGAGGGTGCGGAGGAGATTGACCAGAATGGGACCAGGGATGAGGGACTTCAGTAACGTGGAGAAGCTGGGGTTGTTCTCCTTCAAGCAGAGAAGGTTAAGGGGAGATTGACCAGAATGGATCCAGGGATGAGGGACTTCAGTGATGTGGAGAGACTGGAGAAGCTGGGGTTGTTCTCCTTAGAGCAGAGAAGGTTAAGGGAGAGATTGACCAGAATGGGACCAGGGATGAGGGACTTCAGTGATGTGGAGAGACTGGAGAAGCTGGGGTTGTTCTCCTTAGAGCAGAGAAGGTTAAGGGGAGATTGACCAGAATGGATCCAGGGATGAGGGACTTCAGTGATGTGGAGAGACTGGAGAAGCTGGGGTTGTTCTCCTTAGAGCAGAGAAGGTTAAGGGGAGATTGACCAGAATGGTTCCAGGGATGAGGGACTTCAGTTATGTGGAGAGACTGGAGAAGCTGGGGTTATTCTCCTTAGAGCAGAGAAGGTTAAGAGGAGATTTAATTGAGGCGTTCAAAATCATGAGGGGTTTTGATGGAGTAAATAAGGAGAAACTGTTTCCAGTGGCAGGAGGGTTGGTAACCAGAGGACACAGATTGAAGATAATCGGTAAAAGAACCAGAGGGGGAGATGAGGAGAATTGTTTTTCCGCAGCGAGTTGTTGTGATCTGGAACGCGCTGCCTGAAAGGGCGGTGGAAGCAGATTCAATAGTAACTTTCAAAAGGGGAATTGGAGAAATACTTGAAGGGGAAAAATTCACAGGGCTGTGGGGAAAGAGCAGGGGGGGAGTGGGACTAATTGGAGAGCTCGTTCAAAGAGCCGGCACAGGCACGATGGGCCGAATGGCCTCCCTCTGTGCTGGGTGATTCTCTGATTCTATGAACTGTACATGACAGGGGACAACCCAGACCCCCACAGTTACAGCAAACAAGAATTAAGGAAGCTCACATCGCAAATAACCCTTGCGTTACTAAGACCGCCTATTTCCATCTCCGGAACATCGCCCGTCTCCGCCCCTGCCTCAGATCATCCGCTGCAGAAACCCTCATCCCTGCCTTTGTTACCTCCAGACTCCGACTATTCCGACGCTCTCCTGGCCGGCCTCCCATCTTCCACCCTCCCTAAACTTGAGCTCATCCACAACTCCGATGCCCCGTGTCCGAACTCGCTCCCAGTCCTGTTCAACCATCATCCAGACTGTCGCTCGCTGAACTACATTGGATTCCGGTCCGGCAACGCCTCGATTTTAAAATTCTTATCCTCGTCTTCAAATCCCTCCTCACCCCCCTCCCTATCTCTGTAACCTCCTCCAGCCTCTACAACCATCCCTATCTCTGTAACCTCCTCCAGCCCTACAACCCTCCCTATCTCAGTAACCTCCTCCAGCCCCCTACAACCCACCCTATCTCTGTAACCTCCTCCGGCCCCTACAACCCTCCCTATCTCTGTAACCTCCTCCAGACCCTACAACCCTCCCTAACTCCGTAACCTCCTCCAGCCCCCCACAACCCTCCCTATCTCTGTAACCTCCTCCAGCCCCACAACCCTCCCTATCTCTGTAACCTCCTCCAGCCCCCTACAACCCTCCCTATCTCTGTAACCTCCTCCAGCCCCTACAACCCTCCCTATCTCTGTAACCTCCTCCAGCCCCCTACAACCCTCCCTATCTCTGTAACCTCCTCCAGCTCTTACAACCCTCCCTATCTCTGTAACCTCCTCCAGCCCTACAACCCTCCCTATCTCTGTAACCTCCTCCGGCCCCTACAACCCTCCCTATCTCTGTAACCTCCTCCAGCCCCACAACCCTCCCTATCTCTGTAACCTCCTCCAGCCCCTACAACCCTCCCTATCTCTGTAACCTCCTCCAGCCCCTATAATCCTCCCTATCTCTGTAACCTCCTCCGGCCCCTACAACCCTCCCTATCGCTGTAACCTCCTCCAGCCCCACAACCCTCCCTATCTCTGTAACCTCCTCCAGCCTCTACAACCATCCCTATCTCTGTAACCTCCTCCAGCCCTACAACCCTCCCTATCTCTGTAACCTCCTCCAGCCCCTATACCCCTCCCTATCTCTGTAACCTCCTCCAGCCCCTACAACCCTCCCTATCTCTGTAACCTCCTCCAGCCCCTACAACCCTCCCTATCTCTGTAACCTCCTCCAGCCCCTACAACCCTCCCTATCTCTGTATCCTCCTCCAGCCCCTACAACACTACTTAACTGTGTAACCTCCTCCAGCCCCTACAACCCTCCCTATCTCTGTAACCTCCTCCAGCCCCCCTACAACCCTCCCTATCTCTGTAACCTCCTCCAGCCCTACAACCCTCCCTATCTCTGCAACCTCCTCCAGCCCCCTACAACCCTCCCTATCTCTGTAACCTCCTCCAGCTCCCCTACAACCCTCCCTATCTCTGTAACCTCCTCCAGCCCTTACAACCCTCCCTATCTCTGTAACCTCCTCCAGCCCCTACAACCCTCCCTATCTCTGTAACCTCTTCCAGCCCCTACAACCCTCCCTATCTCTGTAACCTCCTCCAGCCCCTACAACCCTCCCTATCTCTGTAACCTCCTCCAGCCCCGACAACCCTCCCTATCTCTGTAACCACCTCCAGCCCCTACACCCCTCCCTATCTCTGTAACCTCCACTAGCCCTTACAACCCTCCCTATCTCTGTAACCTCCTCCAGGCCCCTACAACCCTCCCTATCTCTGTAACCTCCTCCAGCACCCTACAACCCACCCTATCTCTGTAACCTCTTCCAGCCCCTACAACCCTCCCTATCTCTGTAACCTCCGCCAGACCCAATAACACTCCCTATCTCTGTAGCCTCCTCCATCCCCCTACAACACCCCCTATCTCTGTAACCTCCTCCAGCCCCCTACAACCCTCCCTATCTCTGTTACCTCCTCCAGCCCCTACAACCCTCCCTATCTCTGTAACCTCCTCCTTCCGCTACAACCCTCCCTATCTCTGTAACCTCCTCCAGCCCCCTACAACCCTCCCTATCTCTGTAACCTCCTCCAGCCCCCTACAACCCTCCCTATCTCTCTAACCTCCTCCAGCCCCCTACAACCCTCCCTATCTGTAAACTCCTCCAGCCCCCTACAACCCTCCCTATCACTGTAACCTCCTCCAGCCCCTACAACCCTCCCTATCTCTGTAACCTCCTCCAGCCCCCTATAACCCTCCCTATCTCTGTAACCTCCTCCAGCCCCTACAACCCTCCCTATCTCTGTAACCTCCTGCAGCCCCTACGACCCTCCCTATCTCTCTAACCTCCTCCAGCCCCCTACAACCCTCCCTATCTCTGTAACCCCCTCCAGCCCCTACAACCCTCCCTATCTCTGTAACCTCCTCCAGCCCCTACAACCCTCCCTATCTCTGTAACCTCCTCCAGCCCCTGCAACCCTCCCTATCTCTGTAACCTCCTCCAGCCCCTACAACCCTCCCTATCTCTGTAACCCCCTCCAGGCCCCTACAACCCTCCCTATCTCTGTAACCTCCTCCAGCCCCTACAACCCTCCCTATCTCTGTAACCCCCTCCAGGCCCCTACACCCCTCCCTATCTCTGTAACCCCCTCCAGCCCCCTACAACCCTCCCTATCTCTGTAACCTCCTCCAGCCCCTACAACCCTCCCTATCTCTGTAACCTCCTCCAGCCCCTACAACCCTCCCTATCTCTCTAACCTCCTCCAGCCCCCTACAACCCTCCCTATCTCTAACCTCCTCCAGGCCCCTACAACCCTCCCTATCTCTGTAACCTCCTCCAGCCCCTACAACCCTCCCTATCTCTGTAACCTCCTCCAGCCCCTACAACCCTCCCTATCTCTGTAACCTCCTCCAGCCCCTACAACCCTCCCTATCTCTGTATCCTCCTCCAGCCCCTACAACCCTCCCTATCTCTGCAACCTCCTCCAGCCCCCTACAACCCTCCCTATCTCTGTAACCTCCTCCAGCTCCCCTACAACCCTCCCTATCTCTGTAACCTCCTCCAGCCCTTACAACCCTCCCTATCTCTGTAACCTCCTCCAGCCCCTACAACCCTCCCTATCTCTGTAACCTCTTCCAGCCCCTACAACCCTCCCTATCTCTGTAACCTCCTCCAGCCCCTACAACCCTCCCTATCTCTGTAACCTCCTCCAGCCCCGACAACCCTCCCTATCTCTGTAACCACCTCCAGCCCCTACACCCCTCCCTATCTCTGTAACCTCCACTAGCCCTTACAACCCTCCCTATCTCTGTAACCTCCTCCAGGCCCCTACAACCCTCCCTATCTCTGTAACCTCCTCCAGCACCCTACAACCCACCCTATCTCTGTAACCTCTTCCAGCCCCTACAACCCTCCCTATCTCTGTAACCTCCGCCAGACCCAATAACACTCCCTATCTCTGTAGCCTCCTCCATCCCCCTACAACACCCCCTATCTCTGTAACCTCCTCCAGCCCCCTACAACCCTCCCTATCTCTGTTACCTCCTCCAGCCCCTACAACCCTCCCTATCTCTGTAACCTCCTCCTTCCGCTACAACCCTCCCTATCTCTGTAACCTCCTCCAGCCCCCTACAACCCTCCCGATCTCTGTAACCTCCTCCAGCCCCCTACAACCCTCCCTATCTCTCTAACCTCCTCCAGCCCCCTACAACCCTCCCTATCTGTAAACTCCTCCAGCCCCCTACAACCCTCCCTATCACTGTAACCTCCTCCAGCCCCTACAACCCTCCCTATCTCTGTAACCTCCTCCAGCCCCTACGACCCTCCCTATCTCTCTAACCTCCTCCAGCCCCCTACAACCCTCCCTATCTCTGTAACCCCCTCCAGCCCCTACAACCCTCCCTATCTCTGTAACCTCCTCCAGCCCCTACAACCCTCCCTATCTCTGTAACCTCCTCCAGCCCCTGCAACCCTCCCTATCTCTGTAACCTCCTCCAGCCCCTACAACCCTCCCTATCTCTGTAACCCCCTCCAGGCCCCTACAACCCTCCCTATCTCTGTAACCTCCTCCAGCCCCTACAACCCTCCCTATCTCTGTAACCCCCTCCAGGCCCCTACACCCCTCCCTATCTCTGTAACCCCCTCCAGCCCCCTACAACCCTCCCTATCTCTGTAACCTCCTCCAGCCCCTACAACCCTCCCTATCTCTGTAACCTCCTCCAGCCCCCTACAACCCTCCCTATCTCTGTAACCTCCTCCAGCCCCTACAACCCTCCCTATCTCTGTAACCTCCTCCAGCCCCTACAACCCTCCCTATCTCTGTAACCTCCTCCAGCCCCCTACAACCCTCCCTATCTCTGTAACCTCCTCCAGCCCCTACAACCCTCCCTATCTCTGTAACCTCCTCCAGCCCCCTACAACCCTCACAGATCTCTGCCCTCCTCCAATTCTGGCCTCTGGCAAATCCCCCGATTTCCATCGCTCCACCATTGGCGGCCGTGCCTTCAGCTGCCTTAGTAGACGTAGAGAAGATGTTTTCACTTGTGGGGGAGACCAGAACTAGGGGCCATCAATATAAGATAGTCACTAATAAATCCAATAGGGAATTCAGGAGAAACTTCTTTCCCCAGAGAGTGGTGAGAATGGGGAACTCGCTACCACAGGGAGTGGTTGAGGCGCAGAGCAGAGATGTATTTAAGGGGAAGCTGGATAAACACACGAGGGAGAAAGGAATAGAAGGATATGGTGATGGGGTGAGATGACGAGGGGTGGGAGGAGGCTGGTGTGGAGCACAAACACCGGCACGGAGCAGTGGGGCCGAATGGCCTCTTTCTGTGCTGTACGTTCTATTTGACTCCTTCTCTGCCACTCTGTGCATTTTCAGATCGTCCGAGAAACATCAGCATCTCAGTGACAGTAAACGGGATAAAAACGGGCCACAGCATGAAAGAAGGGGACTCTGTCACTTTAAGTTGCGACGCCCTCAACAGTAACCCAGCAGCCAACGGTTACAAATGGTACAAGGATGGAGATGAGATCAGAACCAAGCGGGATCAGAAGCTGTGGTTTCATTCAATCTCTTACACAGACTACGGGGATTACCATTGCATTGCTTCCAATGTCGTGGGGAGGAGCAGCCCATCTGAGGCCCTCTCTGTGAGGGGCCGGTGTAAGTATTTTGTACACTGAAGCTCTGTTTGTAGGGGTAAGGACTGGGATCATTGAGGGGACACGTTGCCTTTAATGCTGCCTTCGTATTGAGGCGAGTGTGTGCCTCAATCTCTACAACCGGGAGGGTCGGTAAACAAGAGCCCAGTAACATTCGGGCCAGGCAATGACTATCTCCAACAAGCGAGAGTCTAACCACCGCCCCTTGACATTCAACAGTATTACCATCGCCAAATACCCCACCATCAACATCCTGGGCGTCACCATTGACCAGAAACTTAACTGGACCAGCCACATAAATACTGTGGCCACAAGAGCAGGTCAGAGGCTGGGTATTCTGCAGCGAGTGTCTCACCTCCTGACTCCCCAAAGCCTTTCCACCATCTACAAGGCACAAGGGGTGTGATGGTATACTCTCCACTTGCCTGGATGAGTTGCAGCTCCAACAACAATCAAGAAGCTCGACACCATCCAGGACAAAGCAGCCCGCTTGATCGGCACCCCATCCACCACCTTAAACATCCACTCCCTCCACCATTCTTTTGTATCTCTCTGATCTGTTAAACCAACTTCTAGAAGTTCTTGGGTTCCATTTCCCCCAATCCCAGAGATGTAAGCCCCATAATCCTAGACCAACGCTTCCTGGAGCTAGTACTGAGGGAGCGCCGCACTGTCGGAGGGGCAGTACTGAGGGAGCGCTGCACTGTCAGAGGGGCGGTACTGAGGGAGCGCTGCACTGTCGGAGGAGCATTACTGAGGGAGCGCCGCACTGTCAGCGGGGCAGTACTGAGGGAGCACCGCACTGTCGGAGGGGCAGTACTGAGGGAGCGCTGCACTGTCGGAGGGGCAGTACTGAGAGAGCGCCGCACTGTCGGAGGGGCGGTACTGAGGGAGTGCCGCACTGTCAGCAGAGCAGTACTGAGGGAGCGCCGTACTGTCCGAGGGGCAGTACTGAGGGAGCACCGCACTGTCGGAGGGGCAGTACTGAGGGAGCGCCGCACTGTCGGAGGGGCAGTACTGAGGGAGCGCTGCACTGTCAGAGGGGCGGTACTGAGGGAGCGCTGCACTGTCGGAGGAGCATTACTGAGGGAGCGCCGCACTGTCAGCGGGGCAGTACTGAGGGAGCACCGCACTGTCGGAGGGGCAGTACTGAGGGAGCGCTGCACTGTCGGAGGGGCAGTACTGAGAGAGCGCCGCACTGTCGGAGGGGCGGTACTGAGGGAGTGCCGCACTGTCAGCAGAGCAGTACTGAGGGAGCGCCGTACTGTCCGAGGGGCAGTACTGAGGGAGCACCGCACTGTCGGAGGGGCAGTACTGAGGGAGCGCCGCACTGTCTGAGGGGCAGTACTGAGGGAGCGCCGCACTGTCTGAGGGGCAGTACTGAGGGAGTGCTGCACTATCAGAAGTGCAGTACTGAGGGAGCGCCGCACTGTGGGAGGGGCAGTACTGAGGGAGTGCAGCACTATCAGAAGTGCAGTACTGAGGGAGCGCCGCACTGTCTGAGGGGCAGTACTGAGGGAGCACCGCACTGTCTGAGGGGCAGTACTGAGGGAGTGCAGCACTATCAGAAGTGCAGTCTTTCAAATGAAACATTAAACCGAGGCCCCGTCTGCCCACCCAGGTGGACGTAAAAGATCCCACGGGAACTATTTCAAAGAAGAGCAGGGGGGAGTTCTCCCCGGTGTCCTGGGGCCAATATTTACCCCTCAACCAACATCACGAAAACAGATGATCTGAGTCATTATCACATTGCTGTTTGTGGGAGCTTGCTGTGCGCAAATTGGCTGCCACGTTTCCCACATCACAACAGTGACCACACTTCAAAAAATATATATTTAATTGGCTGTGAAGCGCTTTGGGACGTCCTGAGGTGGTGAAAGGCGCTGGAGAAATACCAGCTGTTCTTGATCCACTCTGGAAGGTGTTGTGTAAAACCGGGCTTAGAAAAAGAGAAGTTATGTTAACCTTGGTTAGACCACACTTGGAGCACTGTACACAGTTCTGGTCTCCAGATACCTTGGTTAGACCACACTTGGAGCACTGTGCACAGTTCTGGTCTCTCTATACCTTGGTGCGACCACACTTAGAGCACTGTGCGCAGTTCTGGTCTCCATATACCTTGGTTAGACCACACTTGGAGCACTGTGCACAGTTCTGGTCTCCATATACCTTGGTGCGACCACACTTAGAGCACTGTGCACAGTTCTGGTCTCCGTATACCTTGGTTAGACCACACTTGGAGCACTGTGCACAGTTCTGGTCTCCATATACCTTGGTTAGACCACACTTGGAGCATTGTGCACAGTTCTGGTCTCCATATACCTTGGTTAGACCACACTTAGAGCACTGTGCGCAGTTCTGGTCTCCATATACCTTGGTTAGACCACACTTGGAGCACTGTGCACAGTTCTGGTCTCCGTATACCTTGGTTAGACCACACTTGGAGCACTGTGCACAGTTCTGGTCTCCGTATACCTTGGTTAGACCACACTTGGAGCACTGTGCACAGTTCTGGTCTCCATATACCTTGGTTAGACCACACTTGGAGCACTGTGCACAGTTCTGGTCTCCATATACCTTGGTTAAACCACACTTGGAGCACTGTGCACAGTTCTGGTCTCTGTATACCTTGGTTAGACCACACTTGGAGCACCGTGCACAGTTCTGGTCTCCATATACCTTGGTTAGACCACACTTGGAGCACTGTGCACAGTTCTGGTCTCCGCATACCTCGGTTAGACCACTCTTGGAGCACTGTGCACAGTTCTGGTCTCCATATACCTTGGTTAGACCACACTTGGAGCACTGTGCACAGTTCTGGTCTCCATATACCTTGGTTAGACCACACTTGGAGCACTGTGCACTGTTCTCATCTCCATATACCTTGGTTAGACCACACTTGGAGCACTGTGCACAGTTCTGGTCTGCATATACCTTGGTTAGACCACACTTGAAGAACTGTGCGCAGTTCTGGTCTCCATATACCTTGGTTAGACAACACTTGGAGCACTGTGCACAGTTCTGGTCTCCGTATACCTTGGTTAGACCACTCTTGGAGCACTGTGCACAGTTCTGGTGTCTGTATACCTTGGTTAGACCACACTTGGAGTACTGTGTACAGTTCCGGTCTCCGTATACCTTGGTTAGATCACACTTGGAGCACTGTGCACAGTTCTGGTCTCCATATACCTTGGTTAGATCACACTTGGAGCACTGTGCACAGTTCTGGTCTCCATATACCTTGGTTAGATCACACATGGAGCACTGTGCACAGTTCTGGTCTCCATATACCTTGGTTAGACCACACTTGGAGCACTGTGCACAGTTCTGCTCTCCATATTATAAATATGATATAGAGTCACTGGAGAAGGTGCAAAAAAGATTTGCAAGGTTGATACCAGGACTGAGTGTTTATAACTGTCAGGAAAGATTGAACAGGCTGGGGCTCTTTTCTCTAGAAAAGAGAAGGCTGAGGGGTGACCTGATAGAGGTCTTTAAGATTATGATGGGGTTCGATAGGGTAGACGTAGAGAAGATGTTTCCACTTGCGGGGGAGACCAGAACTAGGGGCCATCAATATAAGAGAGTCACTGATAAATCCATAAGGGAATTCAGGAGAAACTTCTTTCCCCAGAGAGTGGTGAGAATGGGGAACTCGCTACCACAGGGAGTGGTTGAGGCGAAGAGCAGAGATGTATTGAAGGGGAAGCTGGATAAACACACGAGGGAGAAAGGAATAGAAGGATATGGTGATGGGGTGAGATGAAGTGGGGTGGGAGGAGGCTGGTGTTGATGGGGGGAGATGAAGAGGGGGTGGGAGGAGGCTGGTGTTGATGGGGTGAGATGAAGAGTGGTGGGAGGAGGCTGGTGTTGATGGGGTGAGATGAAGAGGGGTGGGAGGAGGCTGGTGTTGATGGGGTGAGATGAAGAGGGGTGGGAGGAGGCTGGTGTTGATGGGGTGAGATGAAGAGGGGTGGGAGGAGGCTGGTGTTGATGGGGTGCGATGAAGAGGGGTGGGAGGAGGCTGGTGTTGATGGGGTGAGATGAAGAGGGGTGGGAGGAGGCTGGTGTTGATGGGGTGAGATGAAGAGGGGTGGGAGGGGGCTGGTGTGGATGGGGTGAGATGAAGAGGGGTGGGAGGAGGCTGGTGTTGATGGGGTGAGATGAAGAGTGGTGGGAGGAGGCTGGTGTTGATGGGGTGAGATGAAGAGGGGTGGGAGGAGGCTGGTGTTGATGGGCTGCGATGAAGAGGGGTGGGAGGAGGCTGGTGTTGATGGGGTGAGATGAAGAGGGGTGGGAGGAGGCTGGTGTTGATGGGGGTGAGATGAAGAGGGGTGGGAGGAGGCTGGTGTTGATGGGCTGCGATGAAGAGGGGTGGGAGGAGGCTGGTGTTGATGGGGGTGAGATGAAGAGGGGTGGGAGGAGGCTGGTGTTGATGGGCTGCGATGAAGAGGGGTGGGAGGAGGCTGGTGTTGATGGGGGGAGATGAAGAGGGGTGGGAGGAGGCTGGTGTTGATGGGGTGAGATGAAGAGGGGTGGGAGGAGGCTGGTGTTGATGGGCTGCGATGAAGAGGGGTGGGAGGAGGCTGGTGTTGATGGGGTGAGATGAAGAGGGGTGGGAGGAGGCTGGTGTTGATGGGCTGCAATGAAGAGGGGGTGGGAGGAGGCTGGTGTTGATGGGGTGAGATGAAGAGGGGTGGGAGGAGGCTGGTGTTGATGGGCTGTGATGAAGAGGGGTGGGAGGAGGCTGGTGTTGATGGGGTGAGATGAAGCGGGGTGGGAGGAGGCTGGTGTGGAGCACAAACACTGGCACGGAGCAGTGGGGCCGAATGGCCTCTTTCTGTGCTGTAGACTCTGTGTAAAATGTACATGAAGATAATTCATTCTCTTAACAAAAATAAATGGCCCAAACTTTGTTTCAGATCGACCCAGGGACTTAGAGATTTCTTACAGCCTAAATGGTCAAAAGATGATCACCCTAACTCAAGTTAAAGAACACGACGAGCTGAATGTTACCTGTGTGAGTGACAACAGTGATCCACCAGTCACATCCTACTCCTGGTACAAGACGTCGCTCTATGCCAGTAGAAGTACCGATCAGATACTCCTGTTCACCGATATCAATCAACTGGACATGGGGCAATACTACTGCAAGGCCACGAATGAGGTTGGAACAGGGAGGTCAAAGACCATCAGCATCGTCGTTCAGTGTGAGTAGTCCTCACCATCCCCTCCTGAATCTGGAGTAACCATTCTTTTGTATCTTTCTGATCGGTTAAACCAACTTCGAGAAGGTCTTGGGTTCCAGTCCCCCCACTCCCACAGATGTAAGCCCCATAAACCTAGGCCAATGCTTCCTGGAGCTAGTGCTGAGGAGTGCCGCACTGTCGGAGGGGCAGTACTGAGGGAGTGCCGCACTGTCGGAGGGGCAGTAATGAGGGAGCGCCGCACTGTCGGAGGGGCAGTACTGAGGGAGCGCCGCACTGTCGGAGGGGCAGTACTGAGGGAGCGCCGCACTGTCGGAGGGGCAGTACTGAGGGAGCGCCGCACTGTCGGAGGGGCAGTACTGAGGGAGCGCCGCACTGTCGGAGGGGCAGTAATGAGGGAGCGCCGCACTGTCGGAGGGGCAGTGCTGAGGAGTGCCGCACTGTCGGAGGGGCAGTACTGAGGGAGTGCCGCACTGTCGGAGGGGCAGTACTGAGGGAGCGCCGCACTGTCGGAGGGGCAGTACTGAGGGAGTGCCGCACTGTCGGAGGGGCAGTACTGAGGGAGTGCCGCACTGTCGGAGGGGCAGTAATGAGGGAGCGCCGCACTGTCGGAGGGGCAGTACTGAGGGAGAGCTGCACTGTCGGAGGGGCGGTACTGAGGGAGCGCCGCATTGTCAGAGGGACAGTACTGAGGGAGCGCCGCCCTGTCGGAGGGGCAGTACTGAGGGAGCACCACACTGTCGGAGGGGCAGTACTGAGGGAGCGCCGCACTGTCGGAGAGGCAGCACTGAGGGAGCCCCGCACTGTGGGATGGGACAGTGTAGAGGAAGAATTACTCTGTATCTAACCCGTGCTGTACCTGCCCTGGGAGTGTTTGATGGGATAGTGTAGAAGAAGCTTTACTCTGTATCTAACCCGTGCTGTACCTGCCCTGGGAGTGTTTGATGGGACAGTGTAGAGGAAGCTTTACTCTGTATCTAACCCCGTGCTGTACGTACTCTGGAAGTGTTTGATGGGACAGTGTAGATGGAGCTTTTCTCTGTATCTAACCCGTGCTGTACCTGCCCTGGGAATGTTTGATGGGACAGTGTAGATGGAGCTTAACTCTGTATCTAACCTGTGCTGTTCCTGCCCTGGGAGTGTTTGATGGGACAGTGTAGAGGGAGATTTACTCTGTATCTAACCCGTGCTGTACCTGCCCTGGGAGTGTTTGATGGGACAGTGTAGAGGGAGCTTTACTCTGTATCTAACCCGTGCTGTACCTGCCCTGGGAGTGTTTGATGGTCATGATGCGGAGATGCCGGTGTTGGACTGGGGTGGACAAAATTGAGAGGTCGCACAACACCAGGTTATAGTCCAACAGTTTTATTTGAAATCACAAGCTTTCGGAGCTTACTACTCCTTCTGTGTTTGATGGGACAGTGTAGAGGGAGCTTTACTCTGTATCTAGCCTCGTGCTGTACCTGCCCTGGCAGTGATTGATGGGACAGTGTAGAGGGAGCTTTACTCTGTATCTAACCCGTGCTGTACCTGCCCTGGGAGTGTTTGATGGGGCAGTGTAGAGGGAGCTTTACTCTGTATCTAACCCGTGCTGTACCTGCGCTGGGGGTGTGTGAAGCTGGGTGGAAAATATTTCAAGGATTCCGTTTCGTTATACCCAGCCGCTCGTCGATCTGAAGAGTTAGGCAATTCTGGCCTTTCCCTGTAAGATGTTTGAGAAAATATTAACAGAATAAAATATTTCATTGCAGTCTCTCCCACCAACGTGCGAATCAATTGGTCCGGTTCTGCTATTGATGGTGAATATCTTACATTACGCTGTGGATCCAAAGCCAATCCTACAGCTCATTCCTACTCCTGGAGGAAAATCTGCAAAGGTGCTATAAAGGCCCTGTGGATTCATACGTCTCAATACAGGTTCGAAGTTTCAATGGAGGACGCTTCCTGTCAGATTTACTGCACGGCACAGAATAGCATTGGTGAACAGGAGTCCCAACCCATAATCATAAATGTACAATGTAAGTATTGACAGTGTGTTATAGACTCTACCCAACATATAGAGTGTGATATAGACTCTACCCAATGTATACAGTGTGATATACCCTCTACCCAACCTGTACAGTGTGATATACCCTCTACCCAATGTATACAGTGTGATATACCCTCTACCCAATGTATAGAGTGTGATATACCCTCTACCCATCCTATAGAGTGTGATATACCCTCTACCCAACCTATAGAGTGTGATATACACTCTACCCAACCTATGGAGTGTGATATACCCTCTACCAACCTGTACAGTGTGACATACCCTCTGCCCAATCTGTACCCTCTACCCCATGTATACAGTGTGATATACCCTCTACCCAACCTGTACAGTGTGTTATAGACTCGACCCATCCTATAGAGTGTGATATACCCTCTACCCAACCTATAGAGTGTGATATACCCGCTACCCAACCTGTACAGTGTGATATACCCTCTGCCCAACCTATACAGTGTGATATACCCTCTACCCAACCTATAGAGTGTGATATACCCTCTACCCAACCTGTACAGTGTGATATAACCTCTACCCAATGTATACAGTGTGATATACCCTCTACCCAACCAGTAGAGTGTGAAATACCCTCTACCCGATGTATACAGTGTGATATACCCTCTACCCAACCTGTACAGTGTGATATATCCTCTACCCAATGTATACAGTGTGATATACCCTCTACCCAATGTATACAGTGTGATATACCCTCTACCCAACCTGTACAATGTTTTATAGACTCGACCCAACATATAGAGTGTGATATACCCTCTACCCAACCTGTACAGTGAGATATACCCTCTACCCAACCTATACAGTGTGATATACCCTCTACCCAACCTATACAGTGTGATATACCCTCTACCCAACCTGTACAGTGTGATATATCCTCTACCCAACTTGTACAGTGTGATATACCCTCTACCCAACCTATAGAGTGTGATATACCCTCTACCCAACCTGTACAGTGTGATATAACCTCTACCCAATGTATACAGTGTGATATACCCTCTACCCAACCAGTAGAGTGTGAAATACCCTCTACCCAATGTATACAGTGTGATATACCCTCTACCCAACCTGTACAGTGTGATATATCCTCTACCCAATGTATACAGTGTGATATACCCTCTACCCAATGTATACAGTGTGATATACCCTCTACCCAACCTGTACAATGTGTTATAGACTCGACCCAACATATAGAGTGTGATATACCCTCTACCCAACCTGTACAGTGAGATATACCCTCTACCCAACCTATACAGTGTGATATAGACTCTACCCAACATATAGAGTGTGATATACCCTCTACCCAACCTATAGAGTGTGATATACCCTCTACCCAACCTGTACAGTGTGATATAGACTCTACCCAACATATAGAGTGTGATATACCCTCTACCCAACCTGTGCAGTGTGTTATAGACTCTACCCAACCTGTACAGTGTGATATACCCTCTACCCAACCTATACAGAGTGATATACCCTGTACCCAACCTCTTCAGTGTGATATACCCTCTACACAACATATAGAGTGTGATATACCCTCCACCCAACCTGTACAGTGTGATATACCCTCTACCCAACCTGTACAGTGTGATATACCCTCTACACAACATATAGAGTGTGATATACCCTCTACACAACCTGTACACTGTGATATACACTCTACCCAACCTATACAGTGTGATATACCCTCTACCCAACCTATACAGTGTGATATACCCTCTACCCAACCTGTACAGTGTGATATATCCTCTACCCAACTTGTACAGTGTGATATACCCTCTACCCAACCTGTACAGTGTGATATACCCTCTACCCAACCTGTACAGTGTCATATACCCTCTACCCAACCTGTACAGTGTGATATACCCTCTACCCAACCTATAGAGTGTGATATACCCTCTACCCAACCTATACAGTGTGATATACCCTCTACCCAACCTATACAGTGTGATATACCCTCTACCCAACCTGTACAGCGTGATATACCCTCTACCCAACCTATAGAGCGTGATCTACCCTCTACCCAACCTATACAGTGTGATATACCCTCTACACAACATATAGAGTGTGATATACCCTCTACCCAACCTGTACAGTGAGATATACCCTCTACCCAACCTATAGAGTGTGATATACCCTCTACCCAACCTGTACAGTGTGATATACCCTCTACCCAACCTGTACAGTGTGATATACCCTGTACCCAACCTGTACAGTGTGATATACCCTCTACCCAACCTGTACAGTGTGATACACCCTCTACCCAACCAATAGAGTGTGATATACCCTGTACCCAACCTGTACAGTGTGATATACACTCTGCCCAACCTATACAGTGTGATATACCCTCTACCCAACCTGTACAGTGTGATATACCCTGTACCCAACCTGTGCAGTGTGATATACTCTCTACCCAACCTCTTCAGTGTGATATACCCTCTACACAACATATAGAGTGTGATATACCCTCCACCCAACCTGTACAGTGTGATATACCCTCTACCCAACCTGTACAGTGTGATATACCCTCTACACAACATATAGAGTGTGATATACCCTCTACACAACCTGTACACTGTGATATACACTCTACCCAACCTATACAGTGTGATATACCCTCTACCCAACCTATACAGTGTGATATACCCTCTACCCAACCTGTACAGTGTGATATATCCTCTACCCAACTTGTACAGTGTGATATACCCTCTACCCAACCTGTACAGTGTGATATACCCTCTACCCAACCTGTACAGTGTCATATACCCTCTACCCAACCTGTACAGTGTGATATACCCTCTACCCAACCTATAGAGTGTGATATACCCTCTACCCAACCTACACAGTGTGATATACCCTCTACCCAACCTATACAGTGTGATATACCCTCTACCCAACCTGTACAGCGTGATATACCCTCTACCCAACCTATAGAGCGTGATCTACCCTCTACCCAACCTATACAGTGTGATATACCCTCTACACAACATATAGAGTGTGATATACCCTCGACCCAACCTGTACAGTGAGATATACCCTCTACCCAACCTATACAGTGTGATATAGACTCTACCCAACATATAGAGTGTGATATACCCTCTACCCAACCTATAGAGTGTGATATACCCTCTACCCAACCTGTACAGTGTGATATAGACTCTACCCAACATATAGAGTGTGATATACCCTCTACCCAACCTGTGCAGTGTGATATACCCTCTACCCAACCTGTACAGTGTGATATACCCTCTACCCAACCTGTACAGTGTCATATACCCTCTACCCAACCTGTACAGTGTGATATACCCTCTACCCAACCTATAGAGTGTGATATACCCTCTACCCAACCTACACAGTGTGATATACCCTCTACCCAACCTATACAGTGTGATATACCCTCTACCCAACCTGTACAGCGTGATATACCCTCTACCCAACCTATAGAGCGTGATCTACCCTCTACCCAACCTATACAGTGTGATATACCCTCTACACAACATATAGAGTGTGATATACCCTCTACCCAACCTGTACAGTGTGATATACCCTCTACCCAACCTATAGAGTGTGATATACCCTCTACCCAACCTGTACAGTGTGATATACCCTCTACCCAACCTGTACAGTGTGATATACCCTGTACCCAACCTGTACAGTGTGATATACCCTCTACCCAACCTGTACAGTGTGATACACCCTCTACCCAACCAATAGAGTGTGATATACCCTGTACCCAACCTGTACAGTGTGATATACACTCTGCCCAACCTATACAGTGTGATATACCCTCTACCCAACCTGTACAGTGTGATATACCCTGTACCCAACCTGTGCAGTGTGATATACTCTCTACCCAACCTCTTCAGTGTGATATACCCTCTACACAACATATAGAGTGTGATATACCCTCCACCCAACCTGTACAGTGTGATATACCCTCTACCCAACCTGTACAGTGTGATATACCCTCTACACAACATATAGAGTGTGATATACCCTCTACACAACCTGTACACTGTGATATACACTCTACCCAACCTATACAGTGTGATATACCCTCTACCCAACCTATACAGTGTGATATACCCTCTACCCAACCTGTACAGTGTGATATATCCTCTACCCAACTTGTACAGTGTGATATACCCTCTACCCAACCTGTACAGTGTGATATACCCTCTACCCAACCTGTACAGTGTCATATACCCTCTACCCAACCTGTACAGTGTGATATACCCTCTACCCAACCTATAGAGTGTGATATACCCTCTACCCAACCTACACAGTGTGATATACCCTCTACCCAACCTATACAGTGTGATATACCCTCTACCCAACCTGTACAGCGTGATATACCCTCTACCCAACCTATAGAGCGTGATCTACCCTCTACCCAACCTATACAGTGTGATATACCCTCTACACAACATATAGAGTGTGATATACCCTCTACCCAACCTGTACAGTGAGATATACCCTCTACCCAACCTATACAGTGTGATATAGACTCTACCCAACATATAGAGTGTGATATACCCTCTACCCAACCTATAGAGTGTGATATACCCTCTACCCAACCTGTACAGTGTGATATAGACTCTACCCAACATATAGAGTGTGATATACCCTCTACCCAACCTGTGCAGTGTGTTATAGACTCTACCCAACCTGTACAGTGTGATATACCCTCTACCCAACCTATACAGAGTGATATACCCTGTACCCAACCTGTACAGTGTGATATACCCTCTACCCAACATATAGTGTGATATACCCTCTACCCAACCTGTACAGTGTGATATACCCTCTACCCAATGTATACCGTGTGATATACCCTCTACCCAACATACAGAGTGTGATATACCCTCAACCCAACCTGTACAGTGTGTTACAGACTCTACCCAACCTGTACAGTGTGATATACCCTCTACCTAACCTATAGAGTGTGATATACCCTCTACCCAACCTATAGAGTGTGATATACCCTCTACCCAACCTGTACAGTGTGATATACCCTCTACCCAACCTGTACAGTGTGATATACCCTCTACCCAAACTGTACAGTGTGATATACCCTGTACCCAACCTGTACAGTGTGATATACCCTCTACCCAACCTGTACAGTGTGATATACCCTCTACCCAACCTGTACAGTGTGATATACCCTGTACCCAACCTGTACAGTGTGATACACCCTCTACCCAACCTATAGAGTGTGATATACCCTGTACCCAACCTGTACAGTGTGATATACACTCTGCCCAACCTATACAGTGTGATATACCCTCTACCCAACCTGTACAGTGTGATATAACCTGTACACAACCTGTCCAGTGTGATATACCCTCTACCCAACCTGTACAGTGTGATATACCCTCTACACAACATATAGAGTGTGATATACCCTCCACCCAACCTGTACAGTGTGAAATACCCTCTACCCAACCTGTACAGTGTGATATACACTCTACACAACATATAGAGTGTGATATACCCTCTACACAACCTGTACACTGTGATATACACTCTACTCAACCTATACAGTGTGATATACCCTCTACCCAACCTGTACAGTGTGATATACCCTCTACCCAACCTGTACAGTGTGATATATCCTCTACCCAACTTGTACAGTGTGATATACCCTCTACCCAACCTGTACAGTGTGATATACCCTCTACCCAACCTGTACAGTGTGATATACCCTCTACCCAACCTATAGAGTGTGATATACCCTCTACCCAACCTACACAGTGTAATATACCCTCTACCCAACCTGTACAGTGTGATATACCCTCTACCCAACCTGTGCAGTGTGATATACCCTCTACCCAACCTATAGCGTGTGATATGCCCTCTACCCAACCTATACAGTGTGATATACACTCTACCCAACTTATACAGTGTGATATACCCTGTACCTAACCTGTACAGTGTGATATACCCTCTACCCAACTTGTACAGTGTGATATACCATCGACCCAACATGTACAGTGTGATATACCCTCTACCCAACCTGTACAGCGTGATATACCCTCTACCCAACCTATAGAGTGTGATATACCCTCTACCCAACCTATACAGTGTGATATACCCTCTACCCAACCTGTACAGTGTGATATACCCTCTACACAACATATAGAGTGTGATATACCCTCTACCCAACCTGTACAGTGAGATATACCCTCTACCCAACCTATACAGTGTGATATAGACTCTACCCAACATATAGAGTGTGATATACCCTCTACCCAACCTATAGAGTGTGATATACCCTCTACCCAACCTGTACAGTGTGATATACACTCTACCCAACATATAGAGTGTGATATACCATCCACCCAACCTGTACAGTGTGATATACCCTCTACCCAACCTATACAGAGTGATATACCCTGTACCCAACCTGTACAGTGTGATATACCCTCTACCCAACATATAGTGTGATATGCCCTCTACCCAACCTGTACAGTGTGATATACCCTCTACCCAATGTATACCGTGTGATATACCCTCTACCCAACATAGAGTGTGATATACCCTCAACCCAACCTGTACAGTGTGTTACAGACTCTACCCAACCTGTACAGTGTGATATACCCTCTACCCAACCTATAGAGTGTGATATACCCTCTACCCAACCTATAGAGTGTGATATACCCTCTACCCAACCTGTACAGTGTGATATACCCTCTACCCAACCTGTACAGTGTGATATACCCTCTACCCAAAATGTACAGTGTGATATACCCTGTACCCAACCTGTACAGTGTGATATACCCTCTACCCAACCTGTACAATGTGATATACCCTCTACCCAACCTGTACAGTGTGATATACCCTGTACCCAACCTGTACAGTGTGATACACCCTCTACCTAACCTGTACAGTGTGATATACCCTCTACCCAACCTGTACAGTGTGATATACCCTCTACCCAACCTGTGCAGTGTGATATACCCTCTACCCAACCTGTACAGTGTGATATACCCTCTACACAACCTGTACAGTGTGATATACCCTCTACACAACCTGTACAGTGTGATATACCCTCTACCCAACCTGTAGAGTGTGATATACCCTCTACCCAACCTATAGAGTGTGATATACCCTCTACCCATCCTATAGAGTGTGATATACCCTCTACCCATCCTATAGAGTGTGATATACCCTCTACCCATCCTATAGAGTGTGATATACCCTCTACCCATCCTATAGAGTGTGATATACCCTCTACCCATCCTATAGAGTGTGATATACCCTCTACCCATCTTATAGAGTGTGCTATACCCTGTACCCATCCTATAGAGTGTGATATCCCCTCTACCCAACCTATACAGTGTGATATACCCTCTGCCCCACCTGTACAGTGTGATATACACTCTACCCAACCTATAGAGTGTGATATACCCTCTACCCAACCTGTACAGTGTGATATACCCTCTACCCAACCTGTAGAGTGTGATATACTCTCTACCCAACTTGTACAGTGTGATATATCCTCTACCCAAACTATAAAGTGTGATATACCCTCCGCCCAACCTGTACAGTGTGATATACCGTCTAACCAACCTATAGAGTGTGATATACCCTCTACCCAACCTGTACAGTGTGATATATCCTCTACCCAACTTGTACAGTGTGATATACCCTCTACCCAACCTGTACAGTGTGATATACCCTCTGCCCAACCTGTACACTGTGATATACACTCTACCCAACCTATACAGTGTGATATACCCTCTACCCAACCTATACAGTGTGATATACCCTCTACCCAACCTGTACAGTGTGATATTCCCTCTACCCAACCTGTACAGTGTGATATACCCTCTACACAACATATAGAGTGTGATATACCCTCCACCCAACCTGTACAGTGTGATATACCCTCTACCCAACCTGTACAGTGTGATATACACTCTACACAACATATAGAGTGTGATATACCCTCTACACAACCTGTACACTGTGATATACACTCTACCCAACCTATACAGTGTGATATACCCTCTACCCAACCTATACAGTGTGATATACCCTCTACCCAACCTGTACAGTGTGATATATCCTCTACCCAACTTGTACAGTGTGCTATACCCTCTACCCAACCTGTACAGTGTGATATACCCTCTGCCCAACCTGTACAGTGTCATATACCCTCTACCCAACCTGTACAGTGTGATATACCCTCTACCCAACCTATAGAGTGTGATATACCCTCTACCCAACCTACACAGTGTGATATACCCTCTACCCAACCTGTACAGTGTGATATACCCTCTACCCAACCTGTGCAGTGTGATATACCCTCTACCCAACCTATAGCGTGTGATATGCCCTCTACCCAACCTATACAGTGTGATATACCCTCTACCCAACTTATACAGTGTGATATACCCTGTACCTAACCTGTACAGTGTGATATACCCTCTACCCAACTTGTACAGTGTGATATACCATCTACCCAACATGTACAGTGTGATATACCCTCTACCCAACCTGTACAGCGTGATATACCCTCTACCCAACCTGTACAGTGTGATATACCCTCTACACAACATATAGAGTGTGATATACCCTCTACCCAACCTGTACAGTGAGATATACCCTCTACCCAACCTATACAGTGTGATATAGACTCTACCCAACATATAGAGTGTGATATACCCTCTACCCAACCTATAGAGTGTGATATACCCTCTACCCAACCTGTACAGTGTGATATAGACTCTACCCAACATATAGAGTGTGATATACCATCCACCCAACCTGTACAGTGTGATATACCCTCTACCCAACCTATACAGAGTGATATACCCTGTACCCAACCTGTACAGTGTGATATACCCTCTACCCAACATATAGTGTGATATGCCCTCTACCCAACCTGTACACTGTGATATACACTCTACCCAACCTATACAGTGTGATATATCCTCTCCCCAACCTGTACAGTGTGATATATCCTCTACCCAACTTGTACAGTGTGATATACCCTCTACCCAACCTGTACAGTGTGATATACCCTCTACCCAACCTGTACAGTGTCATATACCCTCTACCTAACCTATAGAGTGTGATATACCCTCTACCCAACCTGTAGAGTGTGATATACCCTCTACCCAACCTATAGAGTGTGATATACCCTCTACCCATCCTATAGAGTGTGATATACCCTCTACCCATCCTATAGAGTGTGATATACCCTCTACCCATCCTATAGAGTGTGATATACCCTCTACCCATCCTATAGAGTGTGATATACCCTCTACCCATCCTATAGAGTGTGATATACCCTCTACCCATCTTATAGAGTGTGCTATACCCTGTACCCATCCTATAGAGTGTGATATCCCCTCTACCCAACCTATACAGTGTGATATACCCTCTGCCCCACCTGTACAGTGTGATATACACTCTACCCAACCTATAGAGTGTGATATACCCTCTAACCAACCTGTACAGTGTGATATACCCTCTACCCAACCTGTAGAGTGTGATATACTCTCTACCCAACTTGTACAGTGTGATATATCCTCTACCCAAACTATAAAGTGTGATATACCCTCCGCCCAACCTGTACAGTGTGATATACCGTCTAACCAACCTATAGAGTGTGATATACCCTCTACCCAACATGTACAGTGTGATATATCCTCTACCCAACTTGTACAGTGTGATATACCCTCTACCCAACCTGTACAGTGTGATATACCCTCTGCCCAACCTGTACAGTGTGATATACCCTCTACACAACATATAGAGTGTGATATACCCTCCACCCAACCTGTACAGTGTGATATACCCTCTACCCAACCTGTACAGTGTGATATACACTCTACACAACATATAGAGTGTGATATACCCTCTACACAACCTGTACACTGTGATATACACTCTACCCAACCTATACAGTGTGATATACCCTCTACCCAACCTATACAGTGTGATATACCCTCTACCCAACCTGTACAGTGTGATATTCCCTCTACCCAACCTGTACAGTGTGATATACCCTCTACACAACATATAGAGTGTGATATACCCTCCACCCAACCTGTACAGTGTGATATACCCTCTACCCAACCTGTACAGTGTGATATACACTCTACACAACCTGTGCAGTGTGATATACCCTCTACCCAACCTATAGCGTGTGATATGCCCTCTACCCAACCTATACAGTGTGATATACCCTCTACCCAACTTATACAGTGTGATATACCCTGTACCTAACCTGTACAGTGTGATATACCCTCTACCCAACTTGTATAGTGTGATATACCATCTACCCAACATGTACAGTGTGATATACCCTCTACCCAACCTGTACAGCGTGATATACCCTCTACCCAACCTGTACAGTGTGATATACCCTCTACACAACATATAGAGTGTGATATACCCTCTACCCAACCTGTACAGTGAGATATACCCTCTACCCAACCTATACAGTGTGATATAGACTCTACCCAACATATAGAGTGTGATATACCCTCTACCCAACCTATAGAGTGTGATATACCCTCTACCCAACCTGTACAATGTGATATAGACTCTACCCAACATATAGAGTGTGATATACCATCCACCCAACCTGTACAGTGTGATATACCCTCTACCCAACCTATACAGAGTGATATACCCTGTACCCAACCTGTACAGTGTGATATACCCTCTACCCAACATATAGTGTGATATGCCCTCTACCCAACCTGTACAGTGTGATATACCCTCTACCCAATGTATACTGTGTGATATACCCTCTACCCAACATAGAGTGTGATATACCCTCTACCCAACCTATAGAGTGTGATATACCCTCTACCCAACCTGTACAGTGTGATATACCCTCTACCCAACCTGTACAGTGTGATATACCCTCTACCCAACCTATAGTGTGATATACCCTCTACCCAACCTGTACAGTGTGATATACCCTCTACCCAACCTGTACATTGTGATATACCCTCTACCCAAACTGTACAGTGTGATATACCCTGTACCCAACCTGTACAGTGTGATACACCCTCTACCCAACCTGTACAGTGTGATATACCCTCTACCCAACCTGTACAGTGTGATATACCCTCTACCCAACCTGTGCAGTGTGATATACCCTCTACCCAACCTGTACAGTGTGATATACCCTCTACACAACCTGTACAGTGTGATATACCCTCTACACAACATATAGAGTGTAATATACCCTCTACACAACCTGTACACTGTGATATACACTCTACCCAGCCTATACAGTGTGATATATCCTCTCCCCAACCTGTACAGTGTGATATATCCTCTACCCAACTTGTACAGTGTGATATACCCTCTACCCAACCTGTACAGTGTGATATACCCTCTACCCAACCTGTACAGTGTCATATACCCTCTACCTAACCTATAGAGTGTGATATACCCTCTACCCAACCTGTAGAGTGTGATATACCCTCTACCCAACCTATAGAGTGTGATATACCCTCTACCCATCCTATAGAGTGTGATATACCCTCTACCCATCCTATAGAGTGTGATATACCCTCTACCCATCCTATAGAGTGTGATATACCCTCTACCCATCCTATAGAGTGTGATATACCCTCTACCCATCTTATAGAGTGTGCTATACCCTGTACCCATCCTATAGAGTGTGATATCCCCTCTACCCAACCTATACAGTGTGATATACCCTCTGCCCCACCTGTACAGTGTGATATACACTCTACCCAACCTATAGAGTGTGATATACCCTCTACCCAACCTGTACAGTGTGATATACCCTCTACCCAACCTGTAGAGTGTGATATACTCTCTACCCAACTTGTACAGTGTGATATATCCTCTACCCAAACTATAAAGTGTGATATACCCTCCGCCCAACCTGTACAGTGTGATATACCGTCTAACCAACCTATAGAGTGTGATATACCCTCTACCCAACCTGTACAGTGTGATATATCCTCTACCCAACTTGTACAGTGTGATATACCCTCTACCCAACCTGTACAGTGTGATATACCCTCTGCCCAACCTGTACACTGTGATATACACTCTACCCAACCTATACAGTGTGATATACCCTCTACCCAACCTATACAGTGTGATATACCCTCTACCCAACCTGTACAGTGTGATATTCCCTCTACCCAACCTGTACAGTGTGATATACCCTCTACACAACATATAGAGTGTGATATACCCTCCACCCAACCTGTACAGTGTGATATACCCTCTACCCAACCTGTACAGTGTGATATACACTCTACACAACATATAGAGTGTGATATACCCTCTACACAACCTGTACACTGTGATATACACTCTACCCAACCTATACAGTGTGATATACCCTCTACCCAACCTATACAGTGTGATATACCCTCTACCCAACCTGTACAGTGTGATATATCCTCTACCCAACTTGTACAGTGTGCTATACCCTCTACCCAACCTGTACAGTGTGATATACCCTCTGCCCAACCTGTACAGTGTCATATACCCTCTACCCAACCTGTACAGTGTGATATACCCTCTACCCAACCTATAGAGTGTGATATACCCTCTACCCAACCTACACAGTGTGATATACCCTCTACCCAACCTGTACAGTGTGATATACCCTCTACCCAACCTGTGCAGTGTGATATACCCTCTACCCAACCTATAGCGTGTGATATGCCCTCTACCCAACCTATACAGTGTGATATACCCTCTACCCAACTTATACAGTGTGATATACCCTGTACCTAACCTGTACAGTGTGATATACCCTCTACCCAACTTGTACAGTGTGATATACCATCTACCCAACATGTACAGTGTGATATACCCTCTACCCAACCTGTACAGCGTGATATACCCTCTACCCAACCTGTACAGTGTGATATACCCTCTACACAACATATAGAGTGTGATATACCCTCTACCCAACCTGTACAGTGAGATATACCCTCTACCCAACCTATACAGTGTGATATAGACTCTACCCAACATATAGAGTGTGATATACCCTCTACCCAACCTATAGAGTGTGATATACCCTCTACCCAACCTGTACAGTGTGATATAGACTCTACCCAACATATAGAGTGTGATATACCATCCACCCAACCTGTACAGTGTGATATACCCTCTACCCAACCTATACAGAGTGATATACCCTGTACCCAACCTGTACAGTGTGATATACCCTCTACCCAACATATAGTGTGATATGCCCTCTACCCAACCTGTACACTGTGATATACACTCTACCCAACCTATACAGTGTGATATATCCTCTCCCCAACCTGTACAGTGTGATATATCCTCTACCCAACTTGTACAGTGTGATATACCCTCTACCCAACCTGTACAGTGTGATATACCCTCTACCCAACCTGTACAGTGTCATATACCCTCTACCTAACCTATAGAGTGTGATATACCCTCTACCCAACCTGTAGAGTGTGATATACCCTCTACCCAACCTATAGAGTGTGATATACCCTCTACCCATCCTATAGAGTGTGATATACCCTCTACCCATCCTATAGAGTGTGATATACCCTCTACCCATCCTATAGAGTGTGATATACCCTCTACCCATCCTATAGAGTGTGATATACCCTCTACCCATCCTATAGAGTGTGATATACCCTCTACCCATCTTATAGAGTGTGCTATACCCTGTACCCATCCTATAGAGTGTGATATCCCCTCTACCCAACCTATACAGTGTGATATACCCTCTGCCCCACCTGTACAGTGTGATATACACTCTACCCAACCTATAGAGTGTGATATACCCTCTAACCAACCTGTACAGTGTGATATACCCTCTACCCAACCTGTAGAGTGTGATATACTCTCTACCCAACTTGTACAGTGTGATATATCCTCTACCCAAACTATAAAGTGTGATATACCCTCCGCCCAACCTGTACAGTGTGATATACCGTCTAACCAACCTATAGAGTGTGATATACCCTCTACCCAACATGTACAGTGTGATATATCCTCTACCCAACTTGTACAGTGTGATATACCCTCTACCCAACCTGTACAGTGTGATATACCCTCTGCCCAACCTGTACAGTGTGATATACCCTCTACACAACATATAGAGTGTGATATACCCTCCACCCAACCTGTACAGTGTGATATACCCTCTACCCAACCTGTACAGTGTGATATACACTCTACACAACATATAGAGTGTGATATACCCTCTACACAACCTGTACACTGTGATATACACTCTACCCAACCTATACAGTGTGATATACCCTCTACCCAACCTATACAGTGTGATATACCCTCTACCCAACCTGTACAGTGTGATATTCCCTCTACCCAACCTGTACAGTGTGATATACCCTCTACACAACATATAGAGTGTGATATACCCTCCACCCAACCTGTACAGTGTGATATACCCTCTACCCAACCTGTACAGTGTGATATACACTCTACACAACATATAGAGTGTGATATACCCTCTACACAACCTGTACACTGTGATATACACTCTACCCAACCTATACAGTGTGATATACCCTCTACCCAACCTATACAGTGTGATATACCCTCTACCCAACCTGTACAGTGTGATATATCCTCTACCCAACTTGTACAGTGTGATATACCCTCTACCCAACCTGTACAGTGTGATATACCCTCCGCCCAACCTGTACAGTGTCATATACCCTCTACCCAACCTGTACAGTGTGATATACCCTCTACCCAACCTATAGAGTGTGATATACCCTCTACCCAACCTACACAGTGTGATATACCCTCTACCCAACCTGTACAGTGTGATATACCCTCTACCCAACCTGTGCAGTGTGATATACCCTCTACCCAACCTATAGCGTGTGATATGCCCTCTACCCAACCTATACAGTGTGATATACCCTCTACCCAACTTATACAGTGTGATATACCCTGTACCTAACCTGTACAGTGTGATATACCCTCTACCCAACTTGTATAGTGTGATATACCATCTACCCAACATGTACAGTGTGATATACCCTCTACCCAACCTGTACAGCGTGATATACCCTCTACCCAACCTGTACAGTGTGATATACCCTCTACACAACATATAGAGTGTGATATACCCTCTACCCAACCTGTACAGTGAGATATACCCTCTACCCAACCTATACAGTGTGATATAGACTCTACCCAACATATAGAGTGTGATATACCCTCTACCCAACCTATAGAGTGTGATATACCCTCTACCCAACCTGTACAATGTGATATAGACTCTACCCAACATATAGAGTGTGATATACCATCCACCCAACCTGTACAGTGTGATATACCCTCTACCCAACCTATACAGAGTGATATACCCTGTACCCAACCTGTACAGTGTGATATACCCTCTACCCAACATATAGTGTGATATGCCCTCTACCCAACCTGTACAGTGTGATATACCCTCTACCCAATGTATACTGTGTGATATACCCTCTACCCAACATAGAGTGTGATATACCCTCTACCCAACCTATAGAGTGTGATATACCCTCTACCCAACCTGTACAGTGTGATATACCCTCTACCCAACCTGTACAGTGTGATATACCCTCTACCCAACCTATAGTGTGATATACCCTCTACCCAACCTGTACAGTGTGATATACCCTCTACCCAACCTGTACATTGTGATATACCCTCTACCCAAACTGTACAGTGTGATATACCCTGTACCCAACCTGTACAGTGTGATACACCCTCTACCCAACCTGTACAGTGTGATATACCCTCTACCCAACCTGTACAGTGTGATATACCCTCTACCCAACCTGTGCAGTGTGATATACCCTCTACCCAACCTGTACAGTGTGATATACCCTCTACACAACCTGTACAGTGTGATATACCCTCTACACAACATATAGAGTGTAATATACCCTCTACACAACCTGTACACTGTGATATACACTCTACCCAGCCTATACAGTGTGATATATCCTCTCCCCAACCTGTACAGTGTGATATATCCTCTACCCAACTTGTACAGTGTGATATACCCTCTACCCAACCTGTACAGTGTGATATACCCTCTACCCAACCTGTACAGTGTCATATACCCTCTACCTAACCTATAGAGTGTGATATACCCTCTACCCAACCTGTAGAGTGTGATATACCCTCTACCCAACCTATAGAGTGTGATATACCCTCTACCCATCCTATAGAGTGTGATATACCCTCTACCCATCCTATAGAGTGTGATATACCCTCTACCCATCCTATAGAGTGTGATATACCCTCTACCCATCCTATAGAGTGTGATATACCCTCTACCCATCTTATAGAGTGTGCTATACCCTGTACCCATCCTATAGAGTGTGATATCCCCTCTACCCAACCTATACAGTGTGATATACCCTCTGCCCCACCTGTACAGTGTGATATACACTCTACCCAACCTATAGAGTGTGTTATACCCTCTACCCAACCTGTACAGTGTGATATACCCTCTACCCAACCTGTAGAGTGTGATATACTCTCTACCCAACTTGTACAGTGTGATATATCCTCTACCCAAACTATAAAGTGTGATATACCCTCCGCCCCACCTGTACAGTGTGATATACCGTCTAACCAACCTATAGAGTGTGATATACCCTCTACCCAACCTGTACAGTGTGATATATCCTCTACCCAACTTGTACAGTGTGATATACCCTCTACCCAACCTGTACAGTGTGATATACCCTCTGCCCAACCTGTACAGTGTGATATACCCTCTACACAACATATAGAGTGTGATATACCCTCCACCCAACCTGTACAGTGTGATATACCCTCTACCCAACCTGTACAGTGTGATATACACTCTACACAACATATAGAGTGTGATATACCCTCTACACAACCTGTACACTGTGATATACACTCTACCCAACCTATACAGTGTGATATACCCTCTACCCAACCTATACAGTGTGATATACCCTCTACCCAACCTGTACAGTGTGATATTCCCTCTACCCAACCTGTACAGTGTGATATACCCTCTACACAACATATAGAGTGTGATATACCCTCTACCCAACCTGTACAGTGAGATATACCCTCTACCCAACCTATACAGTGTGATATAGACTCTACCCAACATATAGAGTGTGATATACCCTCTACCCAACCTATAGAGTGTGATATACCCTCTACCCAACCTGTACAGTGTGATATAGACTCTACCCAACATATAGAGTGTGATATACCATCCACCCAACCTGTACAGTGTGATATACCCTCTACCCAACCTATACAGAGTGATATACCCTGTACCCAACCTGTACAGTGTGATATACCCTCTACCCAACATATAGTGTGATATGCCCTCTACCCAACCTGTACAGTGTGATATACCCTCTACCCAATGTATACTGTGTGATATACCCTCTACCCAACATAGAGTGTGATATACCCTCTACCCAACCTATAGAGTGTGATATACCCTCTACCCAACCTGTACAGTGTGATATACCCTCTACCCAACCTGTACAGTGTGATATACCCTCTACCCAAACTGTACAGTGTGATATACCCTGTACCCAACCTGTACAGTGTGATATACCCTCTACCCAACCTGTACAGTGTGATATACCCTCTACCCAACCTGTACAGTGTGATATACCCTGTACCCAACCTGTACAGTGTGATACACCCTCTACCCAACCTGTACAGTGTGATATACCCTCTACCCAACCTGTACAGTGTGATATACACTCTACACAACCTGTGCAGTGTGATATACCCTCTACCCAACCTGTACAGTGTGATATACCCTCTACACAACCTGTACAGTGTGATATACCCTCTACACAACATATAGAGTGTAATATACCCTCTACACAACCTGTACACTGTGATATACACTCTACCCAACCTATACAGTGTGATATATCCTCTCCCCAACCTGTACAGTGTGATATATCCTCTACCCAACTTGTACAGTGTGATATACCCTCTACCCAACCTGTACAGTGTGATATACCCTCTACCCAACCTGTACAGTGTCATATACCCTCTACCTAACCTATAGAGTGTGATATACCCTCTACCCAACCTGTAGAGTGTGATATACTCTCTACCCAACTTGTACAGTGTGATATATCCTCTACCCAAACTATAAAGTGTGATATACCCTCCGCCCAACCTGTACAGTGTGATATACCGTCTAACCAACCTATAGAGTGTGATATACCCTCTACCCAACATGTACAGTGTGATATATCCTCTACCCAACTTGTACAGTGTGATATACCCTCTACCCAACCTGTACAGTGTGATATACCCTCTGCCCAACCTGTACAGTGTGATATACCCTCTACACAACATATAGAGTGTGATATACCCTCCACCCAACCTGTACAGTGTGATATACCCTCTACCCAACCTGTACAGTGTGATATACACTCTACACAACATATAGAGTGTGATATACCCTCTACACAACCTGTACACTGTGATATACACTCTACCCAACCTATACAGTGTGATATACCCTCTACCCAACCTATACAGTGTGATATACCCTCTACCCAACCTGTACAGTGTGATATTCCCTCTACCCAACCTGTACAGTGTGATATACCCTCTACACAACATATAGAGTGTGATATACCCTCCACCCAACCTGTACAGTGTGATATACCCTCTACCCAACCTGTACAGTGTGATATACACTCTACACAACATATAGAGTGTGATATACCCTCTACACAACCTGTACACTGTGATATACACTCTACCCAACCTATACAGTGTGATATACCCTCTACCCAACCTATACAGTGTGATATACCCTCTACCCAACCTGTACAGTGTGATATATCCTCTACCCAACTTGTACAGTGTGATATACCCTCTACCCAACCTGTACAGTGTGATATACCCTCTGCCCAACCTGTACAGTGTCATATACCCTCTACCCAACCTGTACAGTGTGATATACCCTCTACCCAACCTATAGAGTGTGATATACCCTCTACCCAACCTACACAGTGTGATATACCCTCTACCCAACCTGTACAGTGTGATATACCCTCTACCCAACCTGTGCAGTGTGATATACCCTCTACCCAACCTATAGCGTGTGATATGCCCTCTACCCAACCTATACAGTGTGATATACCCTCTACCCAACTTATACAGTGTGATATACCCTGTACCTAACCTGTACAGTGTGATATACCCTCTACCCAACTTGTATAGTGTGATATACCATCTACCCAACATGTACAGTGTGATATACCCTCTACCCAACCTGTACAGCGTGATATACCCTCTACCCAACCTGTACAGTGTGATATACCCTCTACACAACATATAGAGTGTGATATACCCTCTACCCAACCTGTACAGTGAGATATACCCTCTACCCAACCTATACAGTGTGATATAGACTCTACCCAACATATAGAGTGTGATATACCCTCTACCCAACCTATAGAGTGTGATATACCCTCTACCCAACCTGTACAATGTGATATAGACTCTACCCAACATATAGAGTGTGATATACCATCCACCCAACCTGTACAGTGTGATATACCCTCTACCCAACCTATACAGAGTGATATACCCTGTACCCAACCTGTACAGTGTGATATACCCTCTACCCAACATATAGTGTGATATGCCCTCTACCCAACCTGTACAGTGTGATATACCCTCTACCCAATGTATACTGTGTGATATACCCTCTACCCAACATAGAGTGTGATATACCCTCTACCCAACCTATAGAGTGTGATATACCCTCTACCCAACCTGTACAGTGTGATATACCCTCTACCCAACCTGTACAGTGTGATATACCCTCTACCCAACCTATAGTGTGATATACCCTCTACCCAACCTGTACAGTGTGATATACCCTCTACCCAACCTGTACATTGTGATATACCCTCTACCCAAACTGTACAGTGTGATATACCCTGTACCCAACCTGTACAGTGTGATACACCCTCTACCCAACCTGTACAGTGTGATATACCCTCTACCCAACCTGTACAGTGTGATATACCCTCTACCCAACCTGTGCAGTGTGATATACCCTCTACCCAACCTGTACAGTGTGATATACCCTCTACACAACCTGTACAGTGTGATATACCCTCTACACAACATATAGAGTGTAATATACCCTCTACACAACCTGTACACTGTGATATACACTCTACCCAGCCTATACAGTGTGATATATCCTCTCCCCAACCTGTACAGTGTGATATATCCTCTACCCAACTTGTACAGTGTGATATACCCTCTACCCAACCTGTACAGTGTGATATACCCTCTACCCAACCTGTACAGTGTCATATACCCTCTACCTAACCTATAGAGTGTGATATACCCTCTACCCAACCTGTAGAGTGTGATATACCCTCTACCCAACCTATAGAGTGTGATATACCCTCTACCCATCCTATAGAGTGTGATATACCCTCTACCCATCCTATAGAGTGTGATATACCCTCTACCCATCCTATAGAGTGTGATATACCCTCTACCCATCCTATAGAGTGTGATATACCCTCTACCCATCTTATAGAGTGTGCTATACCCTGTACCCATCCTATAGAGTGTGATATCCCCTCTACCCAACCTATACAGTGTGATATACCCTCTGCCCCACCTGTACAGTGTGATATACACTCTACCCAACCTATAGAGTGTGATATACCCTCTACCCAACCTGTACAGTGTGATATACCCTCTACCCAACCTGTAGAGTGTGATATACTCTCTACCCAACTTGTACAGTGTGATATATCCTCTACCCAAACTATAAAGTGTGATATACCCTCCGCCCCACCTGTACAGTGTGATATACCGTCTAACCAACCTATAGAGTGTGATATACCCTCTACCCAACCTGTACAGTGTGATATATCCTCTACCCAACTTGTACAGTGTGATATACCCTCTACCCAACCTGTACAGTGTGATATACCCTCTGCCCAACCTGTACAGTGTGATATACCCTCTACACAACATATAGAGTGTGATATACCCTCCACCCAACCTGTACAGTGTGATATACCCTCTACCCAACCTGTACAGTGTGATATACACTCTACACAACATATAGAGTGTGATATACCCTCTACACAACCTGTACACTGTGATATACACTCTACCCAACCTATACAGTGTGATATACCCTCTACCCAACCTATACAGTGTGATATACCCTCTACCCAACCTGTACAGTGTGATATTCCCTCTACCCAACCTGTACAGTGTGATATACCCTCTACACAACATATAGAGTGTGATATACCCTCTACCCAACCTGTACAGTGAGATATACCCTCTACCCAACCTATACAGTGTGATATAGACTCTACCCAACATATAGAGTGTGATATACCCTCTACCCAACCTATAGAGTGTGATATACCCTCTACCCAACCTGTACAGTGTGATATAGACTCTACCCAACATATAGAGTGTGATATACCATCCACCCAACCTGTACAGTGTGATATACCCTCTACCCAACCTATACAGAGTGATATACCCTGTACCCAACCTGTACAGTGTGATATACCCTCTACCCAACATATAGTGTGATATGCCCTCTACCCAACCTGTACAGTGTGATATACCCTCTACCCAATGTATACTGTGTGATATACCCTCTACCCAACATAGAGTGTGATATACCCTCTACCCAACCTATAGAGTGTGATATACCCTCTACCCAACCTGTACAGTGTGATATACCCTCTACCCAACCTGTACAGTGTGATATACCCTCTACCCAAACTGTACAGTGTGATATACCCTGTACCCAACCTGTACAGTGTGATATACCCTCTACCCAACCTGTACAGTGTGATATACCCTCTACCCAACCTGTACAGTGTGATATACCCTGTACCCAACCTGTACAGTGTGATACACCCTCTACCCAACCTGTACAGTGTGATATACCCTCTACCCAACCTGTACAGTGTGATATACACTCTACCCAACCTGTGCAGTGTGATATACCCTCTACCCAACCTGTACAGTGTGATATACCCTCTACACAACCTGTACAGTGTGATATACCCTCTACACAACATATAGAGTGTAATATACCCTCTACACAACCTGTACACTGTGATATACACTCTACCCAACCTATACAGTGTGATATATCCTCTCCCCAACCTGTACAGTGTGATATATCCTCTACCCAACTTGTACAGTGTGATATACCCTCTACCCAACCTGTACAGTGTGATATACCCTCTACCCAACCTGTACAGTGTCATATACCCTCTACCTAACCTATAGAGTGTGATATACCCTCTACCCAACCTGTAGAGTGTGATATACCCTCTACCCAACCTATAGAGTGTGAAATAACAACAGAAAACGCTGGAAAAACTCAGCAGGCCAGGCAGCATCCGTGGAGAGAGAAAGAGAGTTAACGTTTCAGGTCGATGACCTTTCATCGACCTGAAACGTTAACTCTCTTTCTCTCTCCACGGATGCTGCCTGGCCTGCTGAGTTTTTCCAGCGTTTTCTGTTGTTATTTCAGATTTCCAGCATCCGCAGTATTTTGCTATCCTATAGAGTGTGGTATACCCTCTACCCATCCTATAGAGTGTGATATACCCTCTACCCATCCTATAGAGTGTGATATACCCTCTACCCATCCTATAGAGTGTGATATACCCTCTACCCATCCTATAGAGTGTGATATACCCTCTACCCATCTTATAGAGTGTGCTATACCCTGTACCCATCCTATAGAGTGTGATATCCCCTCTACCCAACCTATACAGTGTGATATACCCTCTGCCCCACCTGTACAGTGTGATATACACTCTACCCAACCTATAGAGTGTGATATACCCTCTACCCAACCTGTACAGTGTGATATACCCTCTACCCAACCTGTAGAGTGTGATATACTCTCTACCCAACTTGTACAGTGTGATATATCCTCTACCCAAACTATAAAGTGTGATATACCCTCCGCCCAACCTGTACAGTGTGATATACCGTCTAACCAACCTATAGAGTGTGATATACCCTCTACCCAACCTGTACAGTGTGATATATCCTCTACCCAACTTGTACAGTGTGATATACCCTCTACCCAACCTGTACAGTGTGATATACCCTCTGCCCAACCTGTACAGTGTGATATACCCTCTACACAACATATAGAGTGTGATATACCCTCCACCCAACCTGTACAGTGTGATATACCCTCTACCCAACCTGTACAGTGTGATATACACTCTACACAACATATAGAGTGTGATATACCCTCTACACAACCTGTACACTGTGATATACACTCTACCCAACCTATACAGTGTGATATACCCTCTACCCAACCTATACAGTGTGATATACCCTCTACCCAACCTGTACAGTGTGATATTCCCTCTACCCAACCTGTACAGTGTGATATACCCTCTACACAACATATAGAGTGTGATATACCCTCCACCCAACCTGTACAGTGTGATATACACTCTACCCAACCTGTACAGTGTGATATACACTCTACCCAACCTATACAGTGTGATATACCCTCTACCCAACCTATACAGTGTGATATACCCTCTACCCAACCTGTACAGTGTGATATTCCCTCTACCCAACCTGTACAGTGTGATATACCCTCTACACAACATATAGAGTGTGATATACCCTCCACCCAACCTGTACAGTGTGATATACACTCTACCCAACCTGTACAGTGTGATATACCCTCTACCCAACCTATACAGTGTGATATACCCTCTACCCAACATGTACAGTGTGATATATCCTCTACCCAACCTGTACAGTGTGATATACCCTGTACCCAACCTGTACAGTGTGATACACCCTCTACCCAACCTGTACAGTGTGATATACCCTCTACCCAACCTGTACAGTGTGATATACACTCTACCCAACCTGTGCAGTGTGATATACCCTCTACCCAACCTGTACAGTGTGATATACCCTCTACACAACCTGTACAGTGTGATATACCCTCTACACAACATATAGAGTGTAATATACCCTCTACACAACCTGTACACTGTGATATACACTCTACCCAACCTATACAGTGTGATATATCCTCTCCCCAACCTGTACAGTGTGATATATCCTCTACCCAACTTGTACAGTGTGATATACCCTCTACCCAACCTGTACAGTGTGATATACCCTCTACCCAACCTGTACAGTGTCATATACCCTCTACCTAACCTATAGAGTGTGATATACCCTCTACCCAACCTGTAGAGTGTGATATACCCTCTACCCAACCTATAGAGTGTGAAATAACAACAGAAAACGCTGGAAAAACTCAGCAGGCCAGGCAGCATCCGTGGAGAGAGAAAGAGAGTTAACGTTTCAGGTCGATGACCTTTCATCGACCTGAAACGTTAACTCTCTTTCTCTCTCCACGGATGCTGCCTGGCCTGCTGAGTTTTTCCAGCGTTTTCTGTTGTTATTTCAGATTTCCAGCATCCGCAGTATTTTGCTATCCTATAGAGTGTGGTATACCCTCTACCCATCCTATAGAGTGTGATATACCCTCTACCCATCCTATAGAGTGTGATATACCCTCTACCCATCCTATAGAGTGTGATATACCCTCTACCCATCCTATAGAGTGTGATATACCCTCTACCCATCTTATAGAGTGTGCTATACCCTGTACCCATCCTATAGAGTGTGATATCCCCTCTACCCAACCTATACAGTGTGATATACCCTCTGCCCCACCTGTACAGTGTGATATACACTCTACCCAACCTATAGAGTGTGATATACCCTCTACCCAACCTGTACAGTGTGATATACCCTCTACCCAACCTGTAGAGTGTGATATACTCTCTACCCAACTTGTACAGTGTGATATATCCTCTACCCAAACTATAAAGTGTGATATACCCTCCGCCCAACCTGTACAGTGTGATATACCGTCTAACCAACCTATAGAGTGTGATATACCCTCTACCCAACCTGTACAGTGTGATATATCCTCTACCCAACTTGTACAGTGTGATATACCCTCTACCCAACCTGTACAGTGTGATATACCCTCTGCCCAACCTGTACAGTGTGATATACCCTCTACACAACATATAGAGTGTGATATACCCTCCACCCAACCTGTACAGTGTGATATACCCTCTACCCAACCTGTACAGTGTGATATACACTCTACACAACATATAGAGTGTGATATACCCTCTACACAACCTGTACACTGTGATATACACTCTACCCAACCTATACAGTGTGATATACCCTCTACCCAACCTATACAGTGTGATATACCCTCTACCCAACCTGTACAGTGTGATATTCCCTCTACCCAACCTGTACAGTGTGATATACCCTCTACACAACATATAGAGTGTGATATACCCTCCACCCAACCTGTACAGTGTGATATACACTCTACCCAACCTGTACAGTGTGATATACACTCTACCCAACCTATACAGTGTGATATACCCTCTACCCAACCTATACAGTGTGATATACCCTCTACCCAACCTGTACAGTGTGATATTCCCTCTACCCAACCTGTACAGTGTGATATACCCTCTACACAACATATAGAGTGTGATATACCCTCCACCCAACCTGTACAGTGTGATATACACTCTACCCAACCTGTACAGTGTGATATACCCTCTACCCAACCTATACAGTGTGATATACCCTCTACCCAACATGTACAGTGTGATATATCCTCTACCCAACTTGTACAGTGTGATATACCCTCTACCCAACCTGTACAGTGTGATATACCCTCTGCCCAACCTGTACAGTGTCATATACCCTCTACCCAACCTGTACAGTGTGATATACCCTCTACCCAACCTATAGAGTGTGATATACCCTCTACCCAACCTACACAGTGTGATATACCCTCTACCCAACCTGTACAGTGTGATATACCCTCTACCCAACCTGTGCAGTGTGATATACCCTCTACCCAACCTATAGCGTGTGATATGCCCTCTACCCAACCTGTACAGTGTGATATACCCTCTGCCCAACCTGTACAGTGTGATATACCCTCTACCCAACTTGTACAGTGTGATATACCATCTACCCAACATGTACAGTGTGATATACCCTCTACCCAACCTGTACAGCGTGATATACCCTCTACCCAACCTATAGAGTGTGATATACCCTCTACCCAACCTATACAGTGTGATATACCCTCTAACCAACCTGAACAGTGTGATATACCCTCTACCCAACCTGCACAGTGAGATATACCCTCTACCCAACCTATACAGTGTGATATTGACTCTACCCAACATATAGAGTGTGATATACCCTCTACCCAACCTATAGAGTGTGATATACCCTCTACCCAACCTGTACAGTGTGATATAGACTCTACCCAACATATAGAGTGTGATATACCATCTACCCAACCTGTACAGTGTGATATACCCTCTACCCAACCTATACAGAGTGATATACCCTGTACCCAACCTGTACAGTGTGATATACCCTCTACACAACATATAGTGTGATATGCCCTCTACCCAACCTGTACAGTGTGATATACCCTCTACCAAATGTATACCGTGTGATATACCCTCTACCCAACATAGAGTGTGATATACCCTCAACCCAACCCGTACAGTGTGTTACAGACTCTACCCAACCTGTACAGTGTGATATACCCTCTACCCAACCTATAGAGTGTGATATACCCTCTACCCAACCTATAGAGTGTGATATACCCTCTACCCAACCTGTACAGTGTGATATACCCTCTACCCAACATGTACAGTGTGATATACCCTCTACCCAAACTGTACAGTGTGATATACCCTGTACCCAACCTGTACAGTGTGATATACCCTCTACCCAACCTGTACAGTGTGATATACCCTCTACCCAAACTGTACAGTGTGATATACCCTGTACCCAACCGGTACAGTGTGATACACCCTCTACCCAACCTGTACAGTGTGATATACCCTCTACCCAACCTGTACAGTGTGATATACCCTCTACCCAACCTGTGCAGTGTGATATACCCTCTACCCAACCTGTACAGTGTGATATACCCTCTACACAACCTGTACTGTGTGATATACCCTCTACACAACATATAGAGTGTAATATACCCTCTACACAACCTGTACACTGTGATATACACTCTACCCAACCTATACAGTGTGATATATCCTCTACCCAACCTGTACAGTGTGATATATCCTCTACCCAACTTGTACAGTGTGATATACCCTCTACACAACCTGTACAGTGTGATATACCCTCTACCCAACCTATAGAGTGTGATATACCCTCTACCCAACCTGTACAGTGTGATATACCCTCTACCCAACCTATAGAGTGTGATATACACTCTACCCAACCTGTACAGTGTGATATACCCTCTACCCAAGCTATACAGTGTAATATACCCTCTACCCAACCTGTACAGTGTGATATACCCTCTACCCAACCTCTAGAGTGTGATATACCCTCTACCCAACCTATACAGTGTATTATACCCTCTACCCAATCTATAGAGTGTGATATACACTCTACCCATTCTATACCGTGTGATATACCCTCTACCCAACCTGTACAGTGTGATATACCCTCTACTCAACCTGTACAGTGTGATATACCCTGTACCCAACCTATACAGTGTGATATACCCTCTGCCCCACCTGCACAGTGTGATATACCCTCGACCCAACCTATACAGTGTGATATACGCTCTACCCAACCTATACAGTGTGATATACACTCTACCCAACCTATAGAGTGTGATATACCCTCTACCCAACCTGTAGAGTGTGATATACCCTCTACCCAACCTGTACAGTGTGATATACCCTCTACCCAACCTGTAGAGTGTGATATACCCTCTACCCAACTTGTACAGTGTGATATATCCTCTATCGAAACTATAAAGTGTGATATACCCTCTGCCCCACCTGTACAGTGTGATATACCGTCTAACCAACCTATAGAGTGTGATATACCCTCTACCCAACCTGTACAGTGTGATATACCCTCTAACCAACCTGTACAGTGTGATATACCCGCTACCCAACCTCTTCAGTGTGATATACCCTCTACCCAACCTATAGAGTGTGATATTCCCTCTACCCAACCTTTGCAGTGTGATATACCCTCTACCCAACCTATAGAGTGTGATATACCCTCTACCCAACCTATACAGTGTGTTATACCCTCTACCCAACCTATGCTGTGTGATATACCCTCTACCCAACGTATAGAGTGTGATATACCCTCTACCCAACCTGTACAGTGTGATATACCCTCTACCCAACCTGTAGAGTGTGATATACCCTCTACCCAACTTGTACAGTGTGATATATCCTCTACCCAAAATATAAAGTGTGATATACCCTCTGCCCCACCTGTATAGTGCGATATACCGTCTAACCAACCTATAGAGTGTGATATACCCTCTACCCAACCTGTACAGTGTGATATACCCTCTAACCAACCTGTACAGTGTGATATACCCTCTAACCAACCTATAGAGTGTGATATTCCCTCTACCCAGCCTATACAGTGTGATATACCCTCTACCCAACCTATAGAGTGTGATATACCCTCTACCCAACCTATACAGTGTGATATACCCTCTACCCAACCTATACAGTGTGATATACCCTCTACCCAACCTATAGAGTGTGATATACCCTCTACCCAACCTGTACAGTGTGATATACCCTCTACCCAACCTATAGAGTGTGATATAACCTCTACCCAACCTATACAGTGTATTATACCCTCTACCCAATCTATAGAGTGTGATATACACTCTACCTATTCTATACCGTGTAATATACCCTCTACCCAACCTGTACAGTGTGATATACCTTCTACTCAACCTGTACAGTGTGATATATCCTCTACCCAACCTATACAGTGTGATATACCCTCTGCCCCACCTGCACAGTGTGATATACCCTCGACCCAACCTATACAGTGTGATATACCCTCTACCCAACCTATACAGTGTGATACACACTCTACCCAACCTATAGAGTGTGATATACCCTCGATCCAACCTGTAGAGTGTGATATACCCTCTACCCAACCTGTACAGTGTGATATACCCTCTACCCAACCTGTAGAGTGTGATATACCCTCTACCCAACTTGTACAGTGTGATATATCCTCTATCCAAACTATAAAGTGTGATATACCCTCTGCCCCACCTGTACAGTGTGATATACCGTCTAACCAACCTATAGAGTGTGATATACCCTCTACCCAACCTGTACAGTGTGATATACCCTCTAACCAACCTGTACAGTGTGATATACCCTGTACCCAACCTATTCAGTGTGATATACCCTCTACCCAACCTATAGAGTGTGATATTCCCTCTACCCAACCTTTACAGTGTGATATACCCTCTACCCAACCTATAGAGTCTGATATACCCTCTACCCAACCTATACAGTGTGTTATACCCTCTACCCAACCTATACAGTGTGATATACCCTCTACTCAACCTATAGAGTGTGATATACCCTCTACCCAACCTGTACAGTGTGATATACCCTCTACCCAACTTGTACAGTGTGATATATCCTCTATCCAAACTATAAAGTGTGATATACCCTCTGCCCCACCTGTACAGTGTGATATACCCTCTACCCAACCTATACAGTGTATTATACCCTCTACCCAATCTATAGAGTGTGATATACACTCTACCCATGCTATACCGTGTGATATACCCTCTACCCAACCTGTACAGTGTGATATACCCTCTACCCAACCTATACAGTGTGATATACGCTCTACCCAACCTGTACAGTGTGATATACCCTCTACCCAACCTGTACAGTGTGATACACCTTTTACTCTACCTATGTAATTCCAATTTAAACCTCTAATCTTCATGTTTACATTTTTCCACAGCCTCCTCGACCCCTCCCTATCTCTGTAACCTCCTCCAGCCCCCTACAACCCTCCCTATCTCTGTAACCTCCTCCAGCCCCTACAGCCCTCCCTATCTCTGTAACCTCCTCCAGCCCCTACAATCCTCCCTATCTCTGTAACCTCCTCCAGCTCCTGCAACCCTCCCTATCTCTGTAACCTCCTCCAGCCCCTACAACCCTCCCTGTCTCTGTAACCTCCTCCAGCCCTACAACCCTCACTATCTCTATAACCTCCTCCATCCCCTACAACCCTCCCTATCTCTGTAACCTCCTCCAGCCCCTACAACCCTCCCTATCTCTGTAACCTCCTCCAGCCCCCTACAACCCTCCCTATCTCTATAACCTCCTCCAGCCCCTACAACCCTCCCTATCTCTGTAACCTCCTCCAGCCCCTACAACCCTCCCAGATCTCTGCGCTCCTCCAATTCTGGCCTCTTGCGCATGTCCCCGATTTCCATCGCTCCACCATTGGCGGCCGTGCCTTCAGCCGCCTGGGCCCCGTGCTCTGGAATACCCTCCCTAAACATCTCCGCCTCTCTCTCCTCCTTTAAGACGCTCCTTAAAACCGACCTCTTTGACCAACTTTAGGTTGCCTGTCCGAATATCTCCTTATGTGGCTCGGTGTCAAATTTGGTCTGATTTACGCTCCTGTGAAGCTCCTTGAGATGTTTCACTACATTAAAGGCGCTATATAAATGCAAGATTCTGTTGTTGTTCTGTTTCTGGCATTATCTGATTTTGTTTCAGTTTGACCGTTTTCCCCACACTTTTTCTATTCCCAATATTAAAATTCGAGATGAAGTAAATGGAAAAATGTTTTAACACTTGAACTCTCCACAGATAAACCCAGGAATGTGCAGATCATTTCCTCAGGTTTAGCGAATGAAGGAAGCACGGTTACTTTAAGATGTGAAAGCGATGCGGACCCTCCTGCATATGACTATAGCTGGTCGAAGAGATGCAGCCGACAAGAACAGCGTATCGGATCAACTTCTTCAATTAACATTAGAATTTCAAGTGAAGATGAGCTATGTGACTATTTCTGTAGAGCAATTAATAAAATCGGTGAACAGGTGTCCCAACCCAAACGCTTTAAGGTGCAGTGTAAGTAACGACCATATAATATACCTTCTACCCAACCTATAGTGCGATATACCTGCTACCCAACCAATACAGAGAGCACTGTGCACAGGTCTGGTCTCCATATACCTTGGTTAGACCACACTTGGAGCACTGTGCACAGTTCTGGGTCTCCATATACCTTGGTTAGAGCACACTTGGAGCACTGTGCACAGTTCTGGTCTCCATATACCTTGGTTAGACCACACTTGGAGCACTGTGCACAGTTCTGGTCTCCGTATACCTTGGTTAGACCACACTTGGAGCACTGTGCACAGTTCTGGGTCTCCATATTCCTTGGATAGACCACACTTGGAGCACTGTGCACAGTTCTGGGTCTCCATATACCTTGGTTAGATCACACTTGGAGCACTGTGCACAGTTCTGGTCTCCATATACCTGGGTTAGACCACACTTGGAGCACTGTGCACAGTTCTGGGTCTCCATATACCTGGGTTAGACCACACTTGGAGCACTGTGCACAGTTCTGGTCTCCATATACCTTGGTTAGACCACACTTGGAGCACTGTGCACAGTTCTGGTCTCCATATACCTTGGTTAGACCACACTTGGAGCACTGTACACAGTTCTGGTCTCCGTATACCTTGGTTAGACCACACTTGGAGCACTGTGCACAGTTCTGGTCTCCATATACCTTGGTTAGACCGCACTTGGAGCACTGTGCATAGTTCTGGGTCTCCATATTCCTTGGTTAGACCACACTTGGAGCACTGTGCACAGTTCCGGTCTCTATATACCTTGGTAAGACCACACTTGGAGCACTCTGCACAGTTCTGGTCTGCATTTACCTTAGTTAGACCACACTTGGTGCACTGTGCACAGTTCTAGTCTCCATATACCTTGGTTAGACCACACTTGGAGCACCGTGCACAGTTCTGGTCTCCATATACCTCGGTTAGACCACTCTTGGAGCACTGTGCACAGTTCTAGTCTCCATATACCTTGGTTAGACCAAACTTGGAGCACTGTGCTCAGTTCTGGTCTCCATATACCTTGGTTAGACCACTCTTGGAGCACTGTGCACAGTTCTGGTCTCCATATACCTTGGTTAGACCACTCTTGGAGCACTGTGCACAGTTCTGGTCTCCATATTATAAAAGGATGTAGAAGCACTGGAGAAGGTGCAGAAAAGATTTACAAGGATGATACCAGAACTGAGCGAGTATAACTATCAGGAAAGGCTGAACAGGCTGGGGCTCTTTTCTCCAGAAAAGAGAAGGCTGAGGGGTGACCTGATAGAGGTCTTTAAAATTATGAAGAGGTTCGATAGGGTAGACGTAGAGAAGATGTTTCCACTTGTGGGGAGACCAGAACTAGGGGCCATCAATATAAGATAGTCACTAATAAATCCAATAGGGAATTCAGGAGAAACTTCTTTACCCAGAGAGTGGGGAGAATGGGGAACTCGCTACCACAGGGAGTGGTTGAGGCGAAGAGCAGAGATGTGTTTAAGGGGAAGCTGGATAAACACACGAGGGAGAAAGGAATAGAAGGATATGGTGATGGGGGGAGATGAAGAGGGGTGGGAGGAGGCTGGTGTGGAGCATAAACACCGGGATGGACCAGATGGGCCGAATGGCCTGTTTCTGTGCTGTGGACTCGATGTAATCCTGAAGCTCTCCTGCACACGGGGAAAGGGGGATTAACAGATATGGGCAGCATAAAGAAGGGACTAGGTCATCAGGAATACGGTCCTTGATGTTCCGCTGCATTTCTGTCCTCACGCTCCTTGAATCCTTCTTCCCTTTGCTTTCCAGATGCTCCGAAGGACACACAGGTTCAGTGTAGTTCACCGAAGGGGCAGGTGCAGGAAGGAGAGGGTGTTACTTTGACCTGTAACTCAAAGAGCAGTCCACCGCCCCAGTACACCTGGTATAAGGGCGGAGTTATTATCAACAAACAGGGCAGCATGACGCTGACGCTTCACACCGTCGATTGGAAAGATTCTGGGGAGTATTGTTGCCAAGTGACTAACTCAATGGGAAGGAGCTCGTCACAGTCTTTCCGGATTGATGTGATCTGTGAGTACTTGGATTTCTCGGAATGGTCTCGTCTAGATGTCCTTCTCCGTCAGACGAAGAATCATAGAATGGTGACAGCACAGGAGGAGGCCATTCGGCCTGTCGAGCCCGTGCCGGCTCTCAGCACGAGCACTTCAGCTAGTCCCCCGCACCCCCGCCGCCCTTTCCCCGTAGCCCTGCAAATTTCTTTCCTTCAGGTACTTATCCAACTCCCTTTTGAAAGCCACGATTGAGTCTGCCTCCACCACCCTCTCAGGCAGCGCATTCCAGATCCTAACCACTCGCTGCGTAAAAAAGTTTTTCCTCATGTCGCCTTTGGTTCTTCTGCCAATCACCTTAAATCTGTGTCCTCTGGTTCTCGACCCTTCCGCCAATGGGAACAGTTTCTCTCTATCTACTCTGTCCAGGCCCCTCATGATTTTGAACACCTCTATCAAATCTCCTCTCAACCTTCTCTGCTCTAAGGAGAACAACCCCAGCTCCTCCAGTCTCTCCATATCACTGAAGTCCCTCATCCCCTGGTACCATTCTGATCAATCTCCCCTTAACCTTCTCTGCTCTAAGGAGAACAACCCCAGCTTCTCCAGTCTCTCCACATCACTGAAGTCCCTCATCCCTGGGACCATTCTGGTCAATCTCCCCTTAACCTTCTCTGCTCTAAGGGGAACAACCCCAGCTTCTCCAGTCTCTCCACATCACTGAAGTCCCTCATCCCCTGGTACCATTCTGGTCAATCTCCCCTTAACCTTCTCTGCTCTAAGGAGAACAACCCCAGCTTCTCCAGTCTCTCCACGTAACTGAAGACCCTCATCCCTGGAACCATTCTAGTAAATCTTTTCTGCACCCTCTCTAAGGCCTTCACATCCTTCCTAAAGTGCGGTGCCCAGAATTGGACACAATACTCCAGTTGAGGCCGAACCAGTGTTTTATAAAGTTTCATCATAACTTCCTTGCTTTTGTACCCTGTGTCTCTATTTATGAAGCCCAGGATCCCGTGGGCTTTTTTTAACCGCTTTCTCAACCTGCCCTGCCCACCTTCAACGATTTGTGCACATATACCCCCAGATCTCTCTGTTCATGCACCCCCTTTAGAATTGTACACTTTAGTTTCTATTGTCATTCTTTATTGAAGGGATCGTTCTGAGGTTCGGACAGACTGCTGGCCACCTGGCGTCCTATTTGACTCTGAGCTCTGCTTGTGAACCCCATTATCCAGGCCAGCACCAAGATCGCCTCTTTCCACCTCCGTAACATTGCCCGGTTGATTCCTGGGATGGAAGGGGGTTGACTTATGAGGAAAGGTTGAGCAGGTTGGGCCTATACTCCTTGGAGTTTAGAAGAATGAGAGGGGATCTCATTGAAACACATAGGGGGAAAAATTCGGTTGTTTGCGCCTCCCGTTAGCGCCCTAAGAGGGCGGCGATGACGTCATTGCCGCGCGCAGCGCCCCGCTCGGGATCTTCGGTCGCGCCCCCTATGTCCGACGGGGTCAATGGGGGCCCACCTGCGTCGGGGCGGCGCTAATTAAAGGCGAGGTGCCGGGCGGCCATTTTTGTTGCTGGCTGCCCGCCAGCGCCTGCCCCCTCTGCCATCCCCGGCCCCCGTGAAGCCCCCCGCAGGGTGCCGGCTGCTCTCCGTGAGCCGGGCACTTCTCTTGAGTGCCGGGCTCTTTTGCCGGCACTCCTGATCCCTGGTGGCGCAGCCCCAGGTCACACTGCGCAAGGCCCCACCCCTTTAAGAAGGGGAGGATGACCTGCAATACCACGGCTCGCAGCGCCCCAAGAGGGAGGCGGGGCGCTTCCAGCAGCTACTTTTTTCGGGGCGCTTAACCCGGTGAAGTTAGCGCCCCAAAGGGGGCGCGACTCAATGTTGCCCCCGTAAGATTCTGAGGGGGCTCGACAAGGTAGATGCCGAGAGGATGCTTCCCCTAGTGGGGGAATCTAGAACTAGGGGGCATAGTCTCAGAATAAGGGGTCGCCCATTTAAGACGGAGATGAGGTGGAATTTCTTCTCTCAGAGGGTCGTGAAGCTTTGGAATTCTCTGCCCCAGAGAGCTGTGGAGGTGGAGTCAGTGAATATATTCAAGGCGGAGATTGACAGATTTTTGAGCAACAGGGGAGTCGAGGGGTATGGGGAGCGGGCAGGAAAGTGGAGTTGAGGCCAAAATCGGATCAGCCATGATCTCATTGAATGGCGGAGCAGGCTCGAGGGGCCGAATGGCCGACTCCTGCTCCTATTTCTTATGTCTTATGCCTCAGTGTCAAATTTTCAACATGGCGGTCTAGTTGTGTCCGTCATAGTTCCGGTTAAAGAATGTCCTGAGCAAGCTGGGCCCATGCCCGAATATTTATAATCTCCCTGGACAGCGCCACCTGCAGGCCGCCCAGTATTATTTCATAAGTCATTTCCACATGAATAACAAGATTCATGTCAACACTCATCCCTGCCTTTGTTACCTCTGGACTTGACTATTCCAACGCGCTCCTGGCCGGCCTCTCACATTCCACCCTACGTAAACTTGAGCTCATCCAACACTCTGCTGCCCCGTGTCCTAACTCGCACCGAGTCCCGTTCGCCCATCACCCCTGTGCTCTCTGACCGACATTGGCTCCCGGTTAAGCAACACCTCAATTTTAAAATTCTCATCCTCGTCTTCAAATCCATCCATGGCCTCCTCGCCCCACTCCCTATGTCTGTAACCTCCTCCAGCCCCTACAATCCTCCCTATCTTTGTAACCTCCTCCAGCCCCTACAACCCTCCCTATCTCTGTAACCTCCTCCAGCCCCTACAACCCTCCCTATCTCTGTAACCTCCTCCAGCCCCCTACAACCCTCCCTATCTCTGTAACCTCCTCCAGCCCCCTACAACCCTCCCGATCTCTGTAACCTCCTCCAGCCCCCTACAACCCTCCCTATCTCTGGAACTCCCTACAACCCTCCCTATCTCTGTAACCTCCTCCAGCCCCTACACCCCTCCCTATCTCTGTAACCTCCTCCAGCCCCTACAGCCCTCCCTATCTCTGTAACCTCCTCCAGCCCCTACAACCCTTCCTATCTCTGTAACCTCCTCCAGCCCCGACAACCCTCCCTATCTCTGTAACCTCCTCCAGCCCCTACAACCCTCCCGATCTCTGTAACCTCCTCCAGCCCCTACAACCCTCCCTATCTCTGGAACCTCCTCCAGCCCCTACAACCCTCCCTATCAATGTAACCTCCTCCAGCCTCTACAACCCTCCCTATCTCTGTAACCTCCTCCAGCCCCTACAACCCTCCCTGTCTCTGTAATCTCCTCCAGCCCCGACAACCCTCCCTATCTCTGTAACCTCCTCCAGCTCCTACAACCCTCCCTATCTCTGTTAGCTCCTCCAGCCCCTACAACCCTCCCTATCTCTGCAACCTCCTCCAGCCCCCTACAACCCTCCCTATCTCTGTAACCTCCTCCAGCCCCCTACAACCCTCCCTATCTCTGTAACCTCCTCCAGCCTCTACAACCCTCCCGAGATCTCTGTAACCTCCTCCAGCCCCTACAACCCTCCCTATCTCTGTAACCTCCTCCAGCCCCCTACAACCCTCCCTATCTCTGTAACCTCCTCCAGCCCCTACAACCCTCCCTATCTCTGTAACCTCCTCCAGCCCCTACAACCCTCCCAGATCTCTGCGCTCCTCCAATTCCGGCTTCTTGCGCATCCCCCGATTTCCATCGCTCCACCATTGGCGGCCGTGCCTTCAACCGCCTGGGCCCCGAGCTCTGGAATTCCCTCCCTAAACCTCTCCGCCTCTCTCTCCTCCTTTAGGACACTCCTTAAAACCGACCTCTTGGACCAAGCTTTTGGTCGCCTGTCCTAATATCACCTCATGTGGCTCGGTGTGTATTTTTTGTCTGATTTAGCGATGCTTGAGATGCTTTACTGCGTGCATGGCGCTATATAAATGCAAGACCTTCTGTGTATCTTCACTTCTTGAGCCAGATGTTCCCAGACACACCAGGATTTCCATCTCATCTCCAATGGACGTGATTAAGGAAGGAGACAACCTCACGCTAACGTGTAGCAGTGACAGTAATCCTCCCGTGAGCCGGTACAAATGGACCCAGAGGCGAGAAGACACGACATTCACCCTCCCAACAACCGGGAAAGACCTGACCTTATACAGAGTCACCAGGGAGCAGGATGGTCTGTACTTCTGCGAGGCACAAAACTCAGTCGGAGCCCACCGGTCAGAGGGACACAGGATTGATGTTGTCTGTAAGTATCCTTTCCCAGGGTCTTATCCCCTGTTGGCTTCGATGACTTGACCCGACACTGCAAGACCGGTTTGTAGGCACTGGTCCAGTCCTAGTATCAGCTGTGGCTCATTGGGTAGAACCCTCACGTCCGAGTCAGAAGGTCATGGGTTCAAGTCTCCACTCCAGAGACTTGAGCACAAAGATCTAGGCTGACAGTCCAGTACAGTACTGAGGGAGCGCCGCACTGTCGGAGGGGCAGTACTGAGGGAGCGCTGCACTGCTGGAGGGGCAGTACTGAGGGAGCACCGCACTGTCAGAGGGGCAGTACTGAGGGAGCGCCGCACTGTCGGAGGGACAGTACTGAGGGAGCACCGCACTGTCGGAGGGGCAGTACTGAGGGAGCGCCGCACTGTCGGAGGGGCAGTACTGAGGGAGCGCCACACTGTCGGAGGGGCAGAACTGAGGGAGCGCCGCACTGTCGGATGGGCAGTACTGATGGAGCGCCGCACTGTCGGATGGGCAGTACTGAGGGAGCGCCACACTGTCGGAGGGGCAGTACTGAGGGAGCGCCGCACTATCGGAAGGTCGGTACTGAGGGAGCGCCGCTCTGTCGGAGGGGCGGTACTGAGGGAGCGCCGCAGTGTCGGAGGGGCGGTACTGAGGGAGTGGTCCACTGATCTTGATTTATTATTCACTTTGCTTCTTACAGACAGTTACATGAAACTAATAATCATTATTGTTGCCGTGCTATTGGCCATCGTACTTGTGATGATTCTTGTGATCCTACTTATCCGGCAGTAAGTATATTCTTAACGGAATCTCTCACTGGTAAATGATGGAGGTTAGGCTAAACCTGTATTGAACCTTGTTTACACCACACTTGGAGCACTGTGCACAGTTCTGGTCTCCCTATACCTTGGTTATACTTGTAAAAAAATGAACAGCTGTCCCATTGAGCCTGCCCCACACAACCTGAAAACTGGGGAGTCAGGAACAGGAGTCGGCCCATTCAGCCCCTCGAGCCTGTTACACAGGAACAGGAGGAGGCCCATTCAGCCCCTCGAGCCTGTTACACAGGAACAGGAGGAGGCCCATTCAGCCCCTCGAGCCTGTTACACAGGAACAGGAGGAGGCCCATTCAGCCCCTCGAGCCTGTTACACAGGAACAGGAGGAGGCCCATTCAGCCCCCTCGAGTCTGTTACACAGGAACAGGAGGAGGCCCTTTCATTTATAAATAGAGGCATAGAGGTATTGAGTACAAAAGCAAGGAAGTTATGCGAAACATTTTATAAAACACTGGTTAGGCCCCAGCTGGATTACTGTGTCCAATTCTGGGCCCCACACACTTTAAGAAGGATGTCAAGGCCTTGGAGAGGGTGTGGAGGAGATTGACTAGATTGGTTCCAGGGATGAGGGATTTCAGTGATGTGGAGAGACTGGAGAAGCTGGGATTGTTCTCCTTAGAGCAGAGAAGGTTAAGGGGAGATTTAATAGAGGCGTTCAAAATCATGAGGCTTTTGATGGAGTAAATAAGGAGAAACTGTTTCCAGTGGCAGGAGGGTCAGTAACCAGAGGACACAGATTGAAGATAATCGGTAAAAGAACCAGAGGGGGAGATGAGGAGAATTGTTCTTACGCAGCGAGTTGTTGTGATCTGGAACGCGCTGCCTGAAAGGGCGGTGGAAGCAGATTCAATAGTAACTTTCAAAGGGGGAATTGGATAAATACTTGAAGGGGAAAAATTCACAGGGCTGTGGGGGAAAGAGCAGGGGGGGAGTGGGACTAATTGGAGAGCTCGTTCAAAGAGCCGGCACAGGCAGGATGGGCCGAATGGCCTCCTCCTGTGTGCGGTATCGTTCTGTGATTCTATCCCGAATTCTTGCCGTTCCATGATAGATTACTCTGCATTGCCTCCCTCTGATCCCAATGAAAATATCTGGATCCTCACGGCTAAACTTCTTCCGCGAAATATTTACTTGTGTCGCTGTTGCTCCCAGTAGGAATGCCAAGGCTGATTCTCTCAATCAACAGAATGCGACTGTCTCTAATACTATCTACAGTGTGGTCATGAAACGTAACAAGGTAATTAAAACTACAGGCTAAGAACACAAGAATTAGGAGCAGGAGTCGGCCATTTCGGCCCCTCGAGCCTGCTCCGCCATTCAATGAGATCGAGGCTGATCTTCTACCTCAACTCCACTTTCCCGCCCGATCCCCATATCCCTCGATTCCCCTAGAGTCCAAAAATCTATCGATCTCAGTCTTGAATATACTCAACGACTGAGCCTCCACAGCTCTCTGGGGCAGAGAATTCCAAAGATTTACCACCCTCCGCTGCTCTTCTTGAAATAGTGGCCGTGGGATCTTATACGTCCACCCGAGAGGGCAGACGGGAGCCTGGGTTTAACGTCTCATCCGAAAAACGACACCTCCGACAGTGCAGCGCTCCCTCAGTACTGCCCCTCCGACAGTGCGGCGCTCCCTCAGTACTGCCCCTCCGACAGTGCGGCGCTCCCTCAATACTGCCCCTCCGACAGTGCGGCGCTCCCTCAGTACTGCCCCTCCGACAGTGCGGCGCTCCCTCAGTACTCCCCCTCTGACAGTGCGGCGCTCCCTCAGTACTGCCCCTCCGACAGTGCGGCGCTCCCTCAGTACTGCGCCCCCGACAGTGCGGCGCTCCCTCAGTACTGACCCTCCGACAGTGCGGCGCTCCCTCAGTACTGCGCCCCCGACAGTGCGGCGCTCCCTCAGTACTGCCCCTCCGACAGTGCGGCTCTCCCTCAGTACTGCCCCTCCGACAGTGCGGCGCTCCCTCAGTACTGCCCCTCCGACAGTGCGGCGCTCCCTCAGCACTGCCCCTCCGACAGTGCGGCACTCCCTCAGTACTGCCCCTCCGACAGTGCGACGCTCCCTCAGTACTGCCCCTCTGACAGTGCGGCGCTCCCTCAGTACTGCCCCTCCGACAGTGCGGCTCTCCCTCAGTACTGAACCTCCGACAGTGCAGCGGGAAGGGAGGCAAGAATATTCTCTTCACTCTCCTTCGCTCTTCTGTTTCAGCCAAGGGAGCCGACAGTGTATGAAAATATGGTGATGACGGAGGCTATGGAGGCCAACAGCCACAATCGGAGCACCCGTCCGTTTGAAGAGAATGTTGAGTACGCCTCGATCAACTTCACTCAGAGCTCCAAAGAAAGAGGAAGGAATCAACAACAGGAACCAGCTCGGTAAGTAGAGAACTTAAGAACATAAGACACAGGAGCAGGAGGAGGTCATTTGGCCCCTCGAGCCTGCTCCGCCATTCAATCAGATCATGGCTGATCTGATCTTGGCCTCAACTCCACTTCCCCGCCCATTCCCCATAACCCTTGACTCCCTTATCGTTCAAAAATCTGTCTATCTCCGCCTTAAATATACTCAATGACTCCACCTCCACAGCTCTCTGGGGCAGAGAATTCCAAAGTTTCACCACCCTCTGAGAGAAGAAATTGGTTCTCTTAAGTGTCTGAAAGAATCGTCAGTTCGCAGCCAAGATCTCTGTCTTACTCCACGTTTGCAGTTCCACTTTCTTTCATCCAATGTTCATTCTCAGGAATCTCGGCGTCACTGGCAAGGCCCAGCATTTATTGCCTGACATGAATCTGTCATTCATGACTTATGAAATAATACTGAGTGGCCTGCAGGTGGCGCTGTACAGGGAGAGTATAAATACTCGGGCACGGGCCCAGCTTGCGCAGGACATTCTTAACCGGAACTAGTGAAGGACACAACGAGACCTCCATGTTGTAAAACAGTTGATTAAAGCTTTATTTAACGCTTAGACCAAGTGTCTAGTAGTTTTCTTACATCATTGCCCATCCCTAGTTGCCCCTTGAGAAGGTGGTGGTGAGCCGCCTTCTTGAACCGCTGCAGTCCGTGTGGTGAAGGTGCTCCCACAGCGCTGTTAGGGAGGGAGTTCCAGGATTTTGTCCCAGCGACGATGAAGGAACGGCTGATTTATTTCCAAGTCAGGATGGTGTGTGACTTGGAGGGGAACTTGGAGGTGGTGGTGTTCCCATTGCGCCTGCTGCCCTTGTCCTTCTAGGTGGAAGAGGTGGAGGGTTTGGGAGGTGCTGCCGAAGAAGCCTTGGCGAGTTGCTGCAGTGCATCTTGTAGATGGTACACACTGCAGCCACGGTACGCCGGTGGTGGAGGGAGTGAATGTTTAAGGTGGTGGATGGGGTGCCGATCAAGCGGGCTGCTTAGTCCTGGATGGTGTCGAGCTTCTCGAGTGTTGTTGGAGCTGCACTCATCCAGGCAAGTGGAGAGTATTCCAGCACACTCCTGACTTGTGCCTTGTAGATGGTGGAGAGGCTGCTGAGCTTTATGCAAGGTAGGAGACCATCCAGGAGAGCAGGTCACAACATTTGCCTTCATCTTTTACTCATGCATTTCCTTTGGAATTTCCCAGGTCGACAGGGAAGAAAAGTTCGAAAGCGGGTCTTGCAGCGGATCCAGAAGTTATTTACAGCCAGGTACACAAAGTGCCCCCTCCATCCAAGGTAAGATGCCGAGCATGGGTGGGGATCCCGTTCAGAGTTGTTGGGTTAAAGCATCGGCCGTGTCTCATTGGGCAGCACTCTCGCCTCTCATGTCCGAAGGTCGTGGGTTCGAGTCCCCACTCCAGAGACTTGAGCACAAAAATCTCGGTTGACACTCCCCCAGTGCCAGCAGGGGCGGTACTGAGGGAGCGCCGCACTGTCGGAGGGGCAGTACTGAGGGAGCGCTGCACTGTCGGAGGGCCAGTACTGAGGGAGCGCCGCACTGTCAGAGGGGCAGTACTGAGGGAGCGCCGCACTGTCGGAGGGACAGTACTGAGAGAGCGCCGCACTGTCGGAGGACAGTACTGAGGGAGCGCCGCACTGTCGGAGGGGCAGTACTGAGGGAGTGCCGCACTGTCGGAGTGGCGGTACTGAGGGAGCGCCGCACTGTCGGAGGGGCAGTACTGAGGGAGCGCCGCACTGTCGGAGGGGCAGTACTGAGGGAGCGCCGCACTGTCGGAGGGGCAGTACTGAGGGAGCACCGCACTGTCGGAGGGGCAGTACTGAGGGAGCGCAGCACTGTCGGAGGGGCAGTACTGAGGGAGCGCCGCACTGTCGGAGGGGCAGTACTGAGGGAGCGCCGCACTGTCGGAGGTGCCGTCTTTCAGATAAGACGTTTAAACCAAGGCAGCATCTACCATCTCAGTGGATGTAAAAGATCCCACGGCCACTATTGGAAGAAGAGCAGGGTGGGGGCGGGGTGGAGTTCTCCCCGGTGTCCTGGGGCCAATATTTACCCCTCGACCAACATCACTAAAAACAGATGATCTGGGTCATTATCAGATTGCTGTTTGTGGGAGCTTGCTGTGCGCAAATTGGCTGCCGCGTTTCCCAAATTACAACAGTGACCACACTTCAGAACAAGTACCTCATTGGCTGTGAAGAGCTTTGGGACGTCCTGAGGTGGTGAAAGGCGCTGGAGAGATGGGTGTCTGTTCTGTTACAGGCAATGAAGTCCTTTTTTTGAAGTGGTGCAATGTGGGAAACGCGATGGGCAATTTGCGCACAGCAAGATCCCACGAAACGGGTCAATGTTTCTGTTGGACGTTGGCGGTGGGACGAATTACCTTCTCGGCCCAGGTCCAATGTTTCCCCCTTCCCTCAAGGACATTCGGCAGCTTTGGTGGCCAGTTTTGTGATTTTTTCGTTCTTAAGTCTAATGACACGGTGGGAATGTCCAATTTACATCAACAACATCTTGTATTTATCCAGCGCTTTTAACATAGTAAAACGTCCCAGGGCGCTTCACAGGAGCGATTATCAAACAAAATTGACACTGAGCCACATAAGGTGATATTAGGACAGGTGACCAAAAGCTAGAGATAGGGAGGGTTGTAGGGGCTGGAGGAGGTTACAGAGATAGGGAGAGTTGTAGGGGCTGGAGGAGGTTACAGAGATAGGGAGAGTTGTAGGGGCTGGAGGAGGTTACAGAGATAGGTAGGGTTGTAGGGGCTGGAGGAGGTTACAGAGATAGGGAGAGTTGTAGGGGCTGGAGGAGGTTACAGAGATAGGGAGGGTTGTAGGGGCTGGAGGAGGTTACAGAGATAGGGAGGGTTGTAGGGGCTGGAGGAGGTTACAGAGATAGGGAGGGTTGTAGGGGGCTGGAGGAGGTTACAGAGATAGGGAGGGTTGTAGGGGCTGGAGGAGGTTACAGAGATAGGGAGGGTTATAGGGGCTGGAGGAGGTTACAGAGATAGGGCGGGTTGTAGGGGCTGGAGGAGGTTACAGAGATAGGGAGGGTTGTAGGGGTTGGAGGAGGTTACAGAGATAGGGAGGGTTGTAGGGGCTGGAGGAGGTTACAGAGATAGGAAGGCTTGTAGGGGCTGGAGGAGGTTACAGAGATAGGGAGGGTTGTAGGGGTTGGAGGAGGTTACAGAGATAGGGAGGGTTGTAGGGGTTGGAGGAGGTTACAGAGATAGGGAGGGTTGTAGGGGCTGGAGGAGATTACGGGGATAGGGAGGGTTGGAGGGGTTGGAGGAGGTTACAGAGAGAGGGAGGGTTGTAGGGGTTGGAGGAGGTTACAGAGATAGGGAGTGTTGTAGGGGCTGGAGGAGGTTACAGAGATAGGGAGGAGGAGCGAGGAGGCCGTGGAGGGATTTGAAAACACGGATGAGAATTTTCAAATCGAGGCGTTGCCGGACCGGGAGCCGGTGTAGGTCAGCGAGCGACAGTGGGGGGTGATGGGTGAACGGGACTGGGAGCGAGTTAGGACCCGGGGCAGCGGAGTTTGGGATGAGCTGATGTTTTTCTTGTTAATTTGAAGGGAGAGTCTATCAACAAAAAAAACGGAGGTTGCCCAGAGTCAGTCAATATTTATGTGGGTTAGGAAGTGAAGGAATTGACGGTTAAACTTGCCTCACACCAGCGTGATTGCATCTTCGAATCCCGGCAGTGTTTTTGCAATGTTTACAGTTATATTTCCTCAGTTCTTGGCCAAGATGGCTGGGTCAGAGAGCATTCAATGCAGCTGGCTGAATGATGTAGATGGTACGGCAGTGAATCGGAAGTAGACAGTTCCGATAAATATTTGAAAAGGAACAAGGTGCCGGGCTGTGGGGAAAGAGCAGAGAGTGGGGGAGAGTGGGGCTAATTGGAGAGCTCGTTCAAACAGCCGGCACAGGCACGATGGGCCGAATGACCTCAGAATCACAGAATCCCCACAGTGCAGATAGAGGCCATTTCGGCCCATCGAGCCTGCACCGACACATATCCCACCCTATCCCCGTAACCCCACGTATTTAATCCCCCCCTAACACTAAGGGTCAATTTATCATAGCCAAATCAACCTAACCCGCACATCTTTGGACTGCGGGAGGAAACCGGAGCACCCGGAGGAAACCCACGCAGACACGGGGAGAATGTGTAAACTCCACACAGACAGTCACCCGAGGCCGGATTCGAACCCGGGTCCCTGGCGCTGTGAGGCCTCCTTCAGAAAATAATAATAGGATTGGGCAGAGTCAACACGGATTTATGAAAGGGAAATCGTGTTTGACGAATCTGTTAGAGTTTTTTGAGGAGATAACTAGCAGAATAGATAAGGGGGAACCAGTGGATGTGGTGTATTTGGATTCGATAAGGTGCCACACAAGAGGTTATTAAACAAAATTAGGGCTCATGGGATTGGGGTAATATACCAGCATGGATTGAGGATTGGTTAACGGACAGGAAACAGCGAGTAGGAATAAACGGGTGATTTTCAGGTTGGCAGGCTGTAACAAGGATCAGTGCTTGGGCCTCAGCTATTCACAATCTATATCAATGATTTGGATGAGGGGACCAAATGTAATATATCCAAGTTTGCTGATGATACAAAGCTGGGTGGGATTGTAAGTTGTGAGGAAGATGCGAGGAGGCTTCAAGGGGATATAGACAGGCTAAGTGAGTGGGCAAGAACATAGCAAATGGAATATAATGTGGAGAAATGTGAAATTATCCACTTTGGTAGGAAAAATAGAAAAGCAGAATATTTTTTAAATGGTGCGAGATTGGGAAATGTTGGTGTTCAGAGGGACCTGGGTGTCCTTGTACACGAATCACTGAAAGTTAACATGCAGGTACAGCAAGCAATTAGGAAAGCAAATGGTATGTTGGCCTTTATTACAAGAGGATTTGAGTAAAGACGTCTTACTGCAATTATATAGGGCCCTGGTGAGACCACACCTGGAGTATTGTGTGCAGTTTTGGTTTCCTTACCTAAGGAAGGATATACTTGCCATAGAGGGAGTCCAACGAAGGTTCACCAGACTGATTCCTGGGATGGGGGGGATTGTCCTATGAGGAGAGATTGAGTAGACTAGGCCTATATTCTCTCTAGAGTTTAGAAGAATGAGAGGTGATCTCATTGAAACATACAAAATTCTTACAGGGCTCGACAGGGTAGATGCAGGGAGGTTGTTTCCCCCTGGGCTGGGGAGTCTAGAACCAGGGGTCACAGTCTCAGGAAAAGGGGTCGGCCATTTAGGACTGAGATGAGGAGGAATTTCTTCACTCAGAGGGTGGTGCATCTTTGGAATTCTCTACCCCAGAGGGCTGTGGAGGCTCAGTCGTTGAGTATATTCAAGGCTGAGATCGATAGATTTTTGAATATTAAGGGAATCAAGGGATATGGGGATAGTGCAGGAAAGTGGAGATGAGGTCGAAGATCAGTCATGATCTGATTGGATGGCGGAGCAGGCTCGAGGGGCCCAATGGCCGACTCCACCTCCTATTTCTTATGTTCTTATGTTCTGTGCTGTGTCATTCCATGATTCTACAGCTCAAGCTATTGTCCTGCCTCAGTCTTGAATGTGCATTCCCCTGTTATCTTACGAAGAAACATGTGGCAATGGTCGGATGCTGGATCCATTCATTCGCCATTCCATCCAAACTTGCCCTCCCACATTGTGTTCTTGGCCTTAATGGGAACAGTGAGACGTGATAAGTAGCTGGACAAAGGATGAGAAAGGAGGGGCAGTACTGAGGGAGCGCTGCACTGTCGGAGGGCAGTACTGAGGGAGCGCCGCACTGTCAGAGGGGCAGTACTGAGGGAGCGCCGCACTGTCGGAGGGGCAGTACTGAGGGAGCGCCGCACTGTCGGAGGGGCAGTACTGAGGGAGCGCCGCACTGTTGGAGGGGCGGTACTGAGGGAGCGCCGCACTGTCGGAGGGGCAGTACTGAGGGAGCGTCGCACTGTCGGAGGGGCGGTACTGAGGGAGCGCCGCACTGTCAGAGGGGCAGTACTGAGGGAGCGCCGCACTGTCGGAGGGGCAGTACTGAGGGAGCGCCGCACTGTCGGAGGGGCAGTACTGAGGGAGCGCCGCACTGTTGGAGGGGCAGTACTGAGGGAGCGCCGCACTGTTGGAGGGGCGGTACTGAGGGAGCGCCGCACTGTCGGAGGGGCAGTACTGAGAGAGCGCCGCACTGTCGGAGGGGCGGTACTGAGGGAGCGCCGCACTGTCGGAGGGGCGGTACTGAGGGAGCGCCGCACTGTCGGAGGGGCATGTCGGCCTGGATTAGGGGGCTCAAGTCTCTGGAGTGGGGGCTCGAACCCATGATCCTCTTGGCAGAGAGACAGCTAAATCCACTGAGCCTCGGCTGATATTGAAACGTACCAGAGCGTGTTCCTGTTCAGTGAGACTAACTCAGCATGTTTCCTGTCTTGCAGCATCAGGCCAGTGATGATTATGAAAACGTTGGCCATTTGTTCTCCAATGAAGATGATGGGAGTGAGGACGAGGTGAACTATACCTCAGTGATTCACCTGAACCAGCCCAGGAACCGTTTGCAACACCGGGACTCGGAGGAGAGCATCGATTACACTGATCTCCGGTTTTAACCCGTTCAGGTGCTGAACCCCCACAATAACCCAGAGAGGGGCAATTGTGGTCAGTAAGAGGGGGGAACGGGCTTGGGAGAGAGGGGGAACCCCCCCCCAGAGGGCTGTGGAGGCTCAGTCGTTGAGTATATTCAAGGCTGAGATCGATAGATTTTTGGACTCTCGGGGAACCGAGGGATATGGGGATTGGGCGGGAAAGTGGAGTTGAGGTAGAAGATCAGCCATGATCTGATTGAATGGCGGAGCAGGCTCGAGGGGCCGAATGGCCTCCTCCTGCTCCCATTTCTCGATTTCTTAACCCCTTCAATTAAGGCGATAGGAGCAAATGTCAGAAACTGCTGGAAATACACGACAACTCCCATTTATCCAGCACCTCTAACGTAGTAAAACGTCCCAGGGCGCTTCACAGGAGCGATTATCAAACAAAATTTGACACCGAGCCACATAAGGAGATATTAGGACAGGCGACCAAAAGCTTGGTCAAAGAGGTCGGTTTTAAGGAGCGTCTTAAAGGAGGAGAGAGAGGCGGAGAGGTTTAGGGAGGGAATTCCAGAGCTCGGGGCCCAGGCGGCTGAAGACACGGCCGCCAATGGTGGAGCGATGGAAATCGGGGATGCACAAGAGGCCGGAATTGGAGGAGCGCAGAGATCTGGGAGGGTTGTAGGGGCTGGAGGAGGTTACGGAGATAGGGAGGGTTGTAGGGGCTGGAGTAGGTTACAGAGATGGGGAGGGTTGTAGGGGCTGGAGGAGGTTACAGAGATGGGGAGGGTTGTAGGGGCTGGAGGAGGTTACAGAGATGGGGAGGGTTGTAGGGGCTGGAGGAGGTTACAGAGATAGGGAGGGTTGTAGGGGCTGGAGTAGGTTACAGAGATAGGGAGGGTTGTAGGGGCTGGAGGATGTTACAGAGATAGGGAGGGTTGTCGGGGGCTGGAGGAGGTTACAGAGATGGGGAGGGTTGTAGGGGCTGGAGGAGGTTACAGAGATAGGGAGGGTTGTAGGGGGCTGGAGGCGGTTACAGAGATAGGGAGGGTTGTAGGGGGCTGGAGGAGGTTACAGAGATAGGGAGGGTTGTAGGGGCTGGAGGAGGTTACAGAGATAGGGAGGGTTGTTGGGGCTGGAGGAGGTTACAGAGATAGGGAGGGTTGTAGGGGCTGGAGGAGGTTACAGAGATAGGGAGGGTTGTAGGGCTGGAGGAGGTTACAGAGATAGGGAGGGTTGTAGGGGCTGGAGGAGGTTACAGAGATAGGGAGGGTTGTAGGGGCTGGAGTAGGTTACAGAGATAGGGAGGGTTGTAGGGGCTGGAGGATGTTACAGAGATAGGGAGGGTTGTTGGGGGCTGGAGGAGGTTACAGAGATGGGGAGGGTTGTAGGGGCTGGAGGAGGTTACAGAGATAGGGAGGGTTGTAGGGGCTGGAGGAGGTTACAGAGATAGGGAGGGTTGTAGGGGCTGGAGGAGGTTACAGAGATAGGGAGGGTTGTAGGGGCTGGAGGAGGTTACAGAGATAGGGAGGGTTGTAGGGGGCTGGAGGAGTTTACAGAGATGGGGAGGGTTGTAGGGGGCTGGAGGAGGTAACAGAGATAGGGAGGGTTGTAGGAGCTGGAGGAGGTTACAGAGATAGGGAGGTTTGTAGGGGCTGGAGGAGGTTACAGAGATAGGGAGGGTTGTAGGGGGCTGGAGGAGGTTACAGAGATAGGGAGGGTTGTAGGGGCTGGAGGAGGTTACAGAGATAGGGAGGGTTGTAGGGGCTGGAGGAGGTTACAGAGATAGGGAGAGTTGTAGGGGCTGGAGGAGGTTACAGAGATAGGGAGGGTTGTAGGGGCTGGCGGAGGTTACAGAGATAGGGAGGGTGTAGGGGCTGGAGGAGGTTACAGAGATAGGGAGGGTTGTAGGGGCTGGAGGAGGTTACAGGGATAGGGAGGGTTGTAGGGGCTGGAGGAGGTTACAGAGCTGGGAGGGTTGTAGGGGCTGGAGGAGGTTACAGAGATAGGGAGGGTTGTAGGGGGCTGGAGGAGGTTACAGAGATAGGGAGGGTTGTAGGGGCTGGAGGAGGTTACAGAGATAGGGAGGGTTGTAGGGGCTGGAGGAGGTTACAGAGATAGGGAGAATTGTAGGGGCTGGAGGAGGTTACAGAGATAGGGAGGGTTGTAGGGGCTGGAGTAGGTTACAGAGATAGGGAGGGTTGTAGGGGCTGGAGGAGGTTACAGAGATAGGGAGGGTTGTAGGGGGCTGGAGGAGGTTACAGAGATAGGGAGGGTTGTCGGGGCTGGAGGAGGTTACAGAGATAGGGAGGGTTGTAGGGGCTGGAGGAGGTTACAGAGATAGGGAGGGTTGTAGGAGCTGGAGGAGGTTACAGAGATAGGGAGGGTTGTAGGGGCTGGAGGAGGTTACAGAGATAGGGAAGGTTGTAGGGGCTGGAGGAGGTTAGAGATAGGGAGGGTTGTAGGGGGCTGGAGGAGGTTACAGAGATGGGGAGGGTTGTAGGGGGCTGGAGGAGGTTACAGAGATAGGGAGGGTTGTAGGGGCTGGAGGAGGTTACAGAGATAGGGAGGGTTGTAGGGGCTGGAGGAGGTTACAGAGATAGGGAGGGTTGTAGGGGCTGGAGGAGGTTACAGAGATAGGGAGAATTGTAGGGGCTGGAGGAGGTTACAGAGATAGGGAGGGTTGTAGGGGCTGGAGTAGGTTACAGAGATAGGGAGGGTTGTAGGGGCTGGAGGAGGTTACAGAGATAGGGAGGGTTGTAGGGGGCTGGAGGAGGTTACAGAGATAGGGAGGGTTGTAGGAGCTGGAGGAGGTTACAGAGATAGGGAGGGTTGTAGGGGCTGGAGGAGGTTACAGAGATAGGGAGGGTTGTAGGGGCTGGAGGATGTTACAGAGATAGGGAGGGTTGTAGGGGCTGGAGGAGGTTACAGAGATAGGGAGGGTTGTAGGGGCTGGAGGAGGTTACAGAGATAGGGAGGGTTGTAGGGGGCTGGAGGAGGTTACAGAGATAGGGAGGGTTGTAGGAGCTGGAGGAGGTTACAGAGATAGGGAGGGTTGTAGGGGCTGGAGGAGGTTACAGAGATAGGGAGGGTTGTAGGGGCTGGAGGATGTTACAGAGATAGGGAGGGTTGTAGGGGCTGGAGGAGGTTACAGAGATAGGGAGGGTTGTAGGGGCTGGAGGAGGTTACAGAGATAGGGATGGGGGCGAAGAGGCCATGGAGGGATTTGAAGACGAGGATGAGAATTTTTAAATCGAGGCATCGTAGGTCAGCGAGCAACTGGGTGTAATGGGTGAATGGGACTTGGTGCGAGGTAGGAGATGGGGCAGCGGAAATTTGGATGAGGTCAAGTTGATGAAGTGTGGTAGTTTGTAGGCCGGCCTGGAGAACGTTGGGATAGTCAGGTCTATAGGTAACAAACACAGCTGGCCGTAAAGAAAGGGGCATGCTTGAAACATACAAAATTCTTACAGGGCTTGACAGGGTAGATGCAGGGAGGTTGTTTCCCCCTGGGCTGGAGAGTCTAGAACCAGGGGTCACAGTCTCAGGATAAGGGGTCGGCCATTGAGGACTGAGATGAGGGGGAATTTCTTCACTCAGAGGGCGGTGAATCTTTGGAATTCTCTACCCCAGAGGGCTGTGGAGGCTCAGTCGTTGAGTATATTCAAGGCTGAGATCGATAGATTTTTGAATATTAAGGGAACCAAGGGATATTGGGATAGTGCAGGAAAGTGGAGATGAGGTAGAAGATCAGCCATGATCTCATTGAATGGCGGAGCAGGCTCGAGGGGCCGAATGGCCGACTCCTGCTCCTATTTCTTCTGTTCTGATGTGAATCTCTTACTGGGCTATTGCTGCATGGGGCTAGGGTTGTCTTCTGCCATATCCCATACTCTTGTGACATCTACACACACACAGACAACTGACTCTTTCCCTCCCTAGCATAGACGCAACAACCTTAGGGCATCTATCAATGCTGCAGCAGGGGTCAGCAGGTGGGGATTTACTGACTTCGAAAAGAGAAGGCCGAGAGGTGACCTAAGAGAGGTCTTTAAAATTATGAAGGGTTTCGATCGGGTAGACGTAGAGAAGATGTTTCCACTTGTGGGGGAGACCAGAACTAGGGGCCATCAATATAAGATAGTCACTAATAAATCCAATAGGGAATTCAGGAGAAACTTCTTTCCCCAGAGAGTGGTGAGAATGGGGAACTCGCTACCACAGGGAGTGGTTGAGGCGAAGAGCAGAGATGCATTTAAGGGGAAGCTGGATAAACACACGAGGGAGAAAGGAATAGAAGGATATGGTGATGGGGGGAGATGACGAGGGGTGGGAGGAGGCTGGTGTGGAGCACAAACACCGGCACGGAGCAGTGGGGCCGAATGGCCTCTTTCTGTGCGGTATAACTCGATGTAATTCTCTATCTCAATTAACACTTCTCTCTCTCGTTGTCCTGCCCCCAGATCCACCAGTTCACTGAGGGAACAATGAACTGCATTCAACCAGAACGAAACTCTTCAATAAATATTCCCCCCACCCTCAGGAAGGACTGCGACAATCTTGAATAAATAAGACTTGGCGCTTAGAAAGGCGCCACTGTTTATTGGACAGTTCCTGTCGTGCTTAAGTGGGATCCACAATTTCGGTCCAGATAAGACCACACTTGGAGCACTGTGCACAGTTCTGGTCTCCATATACCTTGGTTAGACCACACTTGGAGCACTGTGCACAGTTCTGGTCTCCATATACCTTGGTTAGACCACACTTGGAGCAGTGTGAACTGTTCTGGTCTCCGTATACCTTGGTTAGACCACACTTGGAGATGTGCACAGTTCTGGTCTCCATATACCTTGGTTAGACCGCACTTGGAGCAGTGTGAACTGTTCTGGTCTCCGTATACCTTGGTTAGACCACACTTGGAGCACTGTGCACAGTTCTGGTCTCCATATACCTTGGTTAGACTGCACTTGGAGCAGTGTGAACTGTTCTGGTCTCCGTATACCTTGGTTAGACCACACTTGGAGCACTGTGCACAGTTCTGGTCTCCATATACCTTGGTTAGACCACACTCGGAGCACTTTGCACAGTTCTGGTCTTCTATCGGATTCCCAATGCTTCAGGATTGCCTTGGAATCTCCAGGAATTGACGATTAATCTCCAGGATACTTACTGCCAACAAAACCCGGGAGGAGAAATCACCGAAGCGTTAAAAAGATTGTCGTGTGTTATTGTTTCATTTTCTTCGAACACTTTTAGTTTTTTTTTGATCATGTTGGAGTTTGGGGGTGAAAAAGTCTTAAATCTGTGAGGGGAAAAAAGTCTGGAGACTGGCGAGTGAAGAGTCATCCAATCAGGATTGACGAAGGGTCCGTTGGCTTCTCTGAATGGACGTGGGAGAAGGCGGGGCCTCGCGCGAACGGACCGGCCGGGCGACCAATGGCAGGATGGGGAAATGGCCTCCAGGAATATGTCAGACCAGAGTTGGCGACCGTAATCTCTCTGGGACTTCTTGACAGAACGGTTAAGGAGCCCACTCAACAGTCTACAAGAGTGAGGAAGTCTTGCTACAATTGTACAGGGCCTTGGTGAGACCACACCTGCAGCACTGGGCACAGTTGTGGTCTCCTTATCTGAGGGAGGACATACTTGCCTTGGAGGCGGTGGAACGAAGGTTCACCAGATTGATCCCTGGGATGAGAGGGTTGCCCTATGAGGAGAGATTGAGTGGAATGGGCCTCTACTCTCTGGAGTTTAGAAGAATGAGAGGTGATCTCTTCGAAACATATAAGATTGTGAGAGGGTAGATACTGAGAGGTTGTTTCCCCCGGCTGGAGAGTCGAGAACCAGGGGTCACAGTCTCAGGATAAGGGGTCGGCCATTGAGGACTGAGATGAGGAGGAATTTCTTCACTCAGAGGGCGGTGAATCTTTGGAATTCTCTGCCCCAGAGGGCTGTGGATGGGTCTAGCTTTTAAACACAGTGAGGAGCAAAAGTGTGTAGGATCGGAGGAGGAGCAAGGAAGGTCAGAGGTTGTGACAAAGAGAAATTGAAGGTTAAAGTTGAGGGGAGGCCCGATGATCAGCCTTGATGACAACACATTGAGGGAGAATGTTCAGCCTCCTTATGAAATTATTGAGCCCAGTACAGTTGCCAAGCCTTCAGGATTTCCCGGGAATCTCCAGGAATTGAAGATTAATTATAGGGGCAATTAAGATTCCCGTGCCAGGACTGTGATTGCAATACTCTCCACTTGCCTGGATGAGTTGCAGCTCCAACAACACTCGAGAAGCTCGACACCATCCAGGACAAAGCAGCCCGCTTGATGGGCACCCCATCCACCACCTTAAACATTCACTCCCTCCACCACCGGCGCACCGTGGCTGCAGTGTACACCGTCTACAAGATGCACTGCAGCAACTCGCCAAGGCTTCTTCGGCAGCACCTCCCAAACCCGCCACCTCTACCACCTAGAAGGACAAGGGCAGCAGGCGCATGGGAACACCACCACCTCCAAGTTCCCCTCCAAGTCACACACACCATCCTGAATTAAAAATATATCGGCCGTTCCTTCATCGTCGCTGGGTCAAAATCCTTGAACTCCCTCCCTAACGGCACTGTGGGAGCACCTTCACCACACGGACAGCAGCGGTTTAAGAAGGCGGCTCACCACCAGCTTCTCAAGGGGCAACTAGGGATGGGCAATAAATGCCGGCCTTGCCAGTGACGCCCACATCCCATAGATGAATAACGAACTTTTTTTCAATTGTGTGTCTCTTTCATTTCATTTGAACGCTTTTGATTATTTGAAACCAAACATGCGAGGTACAAATCGCCCCGACAAGTCGAGCATCAGCCAATCGGGTAACGGAGACTCTGCTCGCCTCCCGATTGGCCGCGGGGACGGGCGTGTCGGGCGAGCAGTAGCGGGACAGTCGGGGGGGGGCGGAGCGATTGGAGATACAGCAACCCTCCAGGAATAGGTCCGACCTCGACCCCGCCCATGGCCATGGGACCAGTCCCGCATAAAACTCTACCGAGCGTCCGAAACGAGTCGCTCGTTGCTTGTGTGAATCTAAGGAAAGCAAATGTAACAGACTGTGAATGTAATAAACCTTTTGTACAAAATTAAAAGCCTCTTTCTATAGATACGACGTCTCAATTCTCTGTTCCGTCATCTGAGGCCGAGACTTCGAAGATTTAACCAGAGGATTTAATAAAAAAAGAACGCGCATTCTCCAGCGCCTTTCACCAACTCAGGACGTCCCAAAGCGCTACACAGCCAATGAAGTACTTTTTTTGAAGTGTGGTCACTGTTGTGATGTGGGAAACGCGGCAGCCAATTTGCGCACAGCAAGCTCCCACAAACAGTAATGTGATAATGACCCAGATCATCTGTTTTTAGTGATGTTGGTTGAGGGATAAATATTGGCCCCAGGACACCGGGGAGAACTCCCCCCTGCTCTTCTTCCAAATAGTGGCCATGAGATCTTTTACATCCACCTGAGAGGGCAGACGGGGCCTCGGTTTAATGTCTCATCTGGAAGACGATACGCCCGGTGCCAGTACTGAGGGAGCGCCGCACTGTCGGAGGG